>VMBQ01009732.1:4791-17428 GCA_007657795.1 Dreissena rostriformis
CTCAAACAAAAACCCACTTTTAACTCGCTTAAGAACAGGAAAAACCGACTTGATATGAAGAAGCGGGTTTAAAAGCCAACATAAAGAAGGAAAACACACTCACTTAAACCAACTTAAGTTGGTTTAAGTTGGTATAAGACGGTTTTTAAGTAAGTTTAAACTGCGTTTAATCTGTGAAAAGCACACATTTAGCTCACTCAACGCTCAAACAAAAACCCACTTTTAACTCGCTTAAGAACAGGAAAAACCGACTTGATATGTAGAAGCGGGTTTAAAAGCCAACATAAAGAAGGAAAACACACTCACTTTTAACCCACTTAAGTTGGTTTAAGTTAGTTTTAGTTGGTTTTAGTTGGTTTAAGTTGGTATAAGAAGGTATAAGCGTGTTGGTTTATGTGAGTGAAATCCCACTTTTTTGACAAGGGATGTGAGTTTAAAACATGTAATAATGTATTTGAACAGCTAAACATTGTTAATTTCAGGCTTTGGTAAATGAATTCACATCTAGACACATGCATCACACACTTAACTTAGTTCCATTGTGGCAGCCATCTAAATTGCATCTGCTCTCCCCCTCTGCTTTTCCAAGGGCTTGGGACCTTCAAGCTTGACTTGGTGCTCACTGTTATTGGAGATGGCATCCTTCTCAAAGCTTGGCAGCATTAGGAGGCTTTACTGGATGGCCTGGATGGTAGTTACTCAGCACATATGAAAACTGAAATAGGTCTGGACTAGGGAAGAAAATGTGTGCATTAATTTTTAATTCGTACATTTTGATTTTGAATGTTTTGTTTAAGTAAAGCCTCATTGCCAAAAAAGTGGCCATTCCTCTGATTCAATTTGACAGGTTTTCTTCAATTATACCAACTTAAATATATACAGAAGAAGTAGTTTTGTTGTTTTTCCTCTCTTTTTTTACACATAAACAACTAACTTAATGGACAAGACAATTAAAATTAAATACAAAATTTCACAATGTTGCCTCTTTAAAAGCCATTTGGTAAAGTAATACTTTTAAATAAACAAGCTATTGCCAAGCAATGATGTCCCCTACCGGCTCCACCAGTCAGATTTTTTTTTTATATATATATTTGTTGCCATAGCAACCAGAATTTTTGACGTAGGAACAAAATGAAATGACCTGCATAATGTCCATATCGCCATCTGTCCATGTTTCAAGTTTCATGAAAAAATATGAAGAACTTTTAAAGTTCTCGCAGGATCCAGAAAAGTGTGACAGACTGATGGACGGACTGACGGACGGACAGAGCGCAAACCATAAGTCCCCTCCGGTAAGGGGACAATTACCATAAGACCTAAAAAAAGTTATGTTTCCTGTAACCCAACCATCCCTTATTTTTTTACCACCAATCCTAATTTTGTTCCTCTGAAAATGTGAAAATACTGCTGTAAAGTTATCACAATAAATTGAGTTGTGTATGTTATTGTTTAATTTGCACACACCCATATATAATTTATCATAAGGCAAGACTTTTCTTTCATAAATCATTTTTAAATATAGTCTCAACTTGTGTGGCGGTTCAATTTAAAAACCTTTTTTTTTTTAGGTCAAAATCATGACATTTCATTATAATTGCTGGGACATTTGACTTCTTGGCATTAAGACCTAACAGCTAAATATAACTTTACTCTATAATGCAAAATGAACACAAACTGCACAAATTAAAAAAACAATCTGGCCAATATTAACAGGGAAAGTGTTTTTAAGAATTTAACAAACACAAATATTCACAATTTTTTGGAAGTTAACACAGAGTTCTTCTTTAACAAAAAGGAACAATCAACAAGTAAACGTGAAAGTAAATTTATGTGAATTAATCAATGGGCATTTGTCTGCATTTAATTGTCTTATTTGATTACTTACATACAAAATAATTGTTAAGACACATAGTCCTAGCTCTTTTAAAC
The DNA here is from genome assembly GCA_007657795.1 of Dreissena rostriformis. Lineage (NCBI taxonomy): Eukaryota > Metazoa > Mollusca > Bivalvia > Myida > Dreissenidae > Dreissena > Dreissena rostriformis. The sequence continues at coordinate 6,721 of VMBQ01009732.1, forward strand.
CTCAGGTAGTATAATAACATTCAGTTGTAAGTTAAATTTGACATAACATCTTTTATATGAAAGACAGGGCCAACGTTTATGACTTTCATTCAGGAAGATGTATTCTTAGGATCAAATTCAGGAGCAAGCTCAGCTTCAATATGGATCAAGATAGATGGATATCGGGGCAGAATATTGATTACACAGCCAATAATAAAAAAACATTACTACCTACCGACCCAAGTGTTTTTCAACATGCTACAGGAAACAGACATTTTTTTTGGCCTTATTCAATTAAATTGTACATCATCAAAAACCACACAAAAATTACAATACAATTTGACCATCTTATTAGCAATATGTCGAACAAATATGAACCTGGACCCAAAAGTGGAAATGCAGTAAAAAGGCAACATCACAAACATCATGGTAAACAAAACAAACCGACACATTACATTAAATACAGTACACTACACTACAAAACTATCCTTTTTTTGTATTTTTATTTTGTTGTACTTTTTTTGGTGAAGCATACACTTCGTTTTTCTTTTCTTTTTTTTTAATAATAAAACCATACTTATCCTCCACCCACACTTGTTTACTGGAACAAGTGTCTGAACCTTGGGTGATTCTTGTTAATGTGAATCTTGGCTGAGGGAGCAGCCTCATTTTCATCCTCCTCCAGTGGCCGTTTCCTAGCAACTGCAAACCTCACAGAGGACTGTGGGTAAGGGCTGGGGCCCCAGCTGGCAGCCGGAAAAGGGCCAGGTATGATCCTCTGAACAGGAGATGTCCAAGCATTCACAGCTGACTGCAGTGCAGACTGGGTTGGCAATACAACTGGCCTAGCAACCACACTGGACTGGATGCAGGGCTTTGGAGCACATTTGTAGACTGGTTGTTTATCAACCTGACTGGATTGCAGAACAGGCTTTGGAGCAGACTGGACTTTCAGTGAAAGCTGACCTGAAAAATGTATGATTAACCAGTCAAATAACACCATTAGCTTTGTTTGCTTAAGTACCAAACACGCTTTTTTTAAGAATCTCTAGGTACTGCAGTGTTCACGCTTTTAGATATAGAACAATCATAAATGGAGACTGAACAATCAAGACTTTAAATCAAAACTCAATATAAGCAGGAATTTGGAAACCGACCTTTATGCATTAATATATATTAAAATTGAAGTATTATAAATGTGCTAGTTCCAACATTAGAACTGACGTGTTTAATTTGAATACAGCTGAATGGAATTGTCTTGAATAGGATGGAAGTGCAAGTGTAGATTCAATTAAAAACTGTATGAGATTTAGGACTTAAATAATGATTGTGTCGCCCGCTAATCCATCAGCCATGGTTGTTCCCATAAAATGTTCCATCAAGTAATTACTTAGTAATATCCATGGACATGGTACATAGATATTCTAGTATATGGTAAAAATTACAACTATGGATTTTATATGTACTTAATGTTTATGTCGAACATAATGCAATAAATGTTCCAATTAGATTCACAAGCAGTACTATAGAAACAGAACCTAACAGTTTTCGTTTCATTATACCAGATTGAAGCACATATATGAATTATTGTGATATTAACAGCTACCTTTGTCACTGTTTCCCCTGAGTTTTGGGGTCACAGGAACAAAGTCCTCAGGTTTTTCTGAAGCCCAGAACTCAAGCTGTCTTTTCATTTCATCAGTCAAGCTAAGAAGGGCACAAAAGGAAGACAGAGGATACAGAAGTGAAGACAAGCATGTTAGATGAAGACGGGAAGGTTAAAATAACTAGTGTTAATGGAAAGAAATTTTTTTAAAACAAGAAACCGTTGGAGACGGGTGATTCTCCCCAAAGGTTTTTTTTGTCACAATATTGCACTATATATTCAGATAAAAGGAAACGTCTTGAGGGGCATAACTTTGGACAAAGTAATACGATGGATGGTTTAGCAACTTAAAAGAACAGCAGATTTTTTATTTTGTTTTCATGGACGTATGAAGATAAATTTCAAAGGGCCATAACTCTCTAAATAAATCATCTAACCAGAACCCACTAATAACATGCGCATCTCCTCAAGGTAGTTAAGCTTCCCATAAAGCTTCATTGAATTCCAGTCAGTAGTTGGGGAGAAATAGCCCGGACAAGAATTGCACTATATGTACAGTTTATAGAAAATTTCAAAGGGCCATAACTCTGTGAAAAATCATCCGACCATAACCGGCTGATAATATGCACATCTCCTGTTGGTAGTGAAGCTTCCCATAAAGTTTCATTGAATTCCCGTAATAAGTTGCTGAGAAATAGCTCGGACAAGAATTGCACTATATGTACAATGGAAAATTTCAAAGGGCCATAACTCTGTGAAAAATCATCCGACCATAACCGGCTGATAATATGCACATCTCCTGTTGGTAGTGAAGCTTCCCATAAAGTTTCATTGAATTCCCGTAATAAGTTGCTGAGAAATAGCTCGGACAAGAATTGCACTATATGTACAATGGAAAATTTCAAAGGGCCATAACTCTGTGAAAAATCATCCGACCAGAACCGGCTGATAATATGCACATCTCCTCTTGGTAGTGAAGCTTCCCATAAAGTTTCATTGAATTCCGGTCATTAGTTGCTGAGAAATAGCCCGGACAAGAATTGCACTATATGTACAGTTAATGGAAAATTTCAAAGGGCCATAACTCTGTGAAAAATCATCCGACCAGAACCGGCTGATAATATGCACATCTCCTCTTGGTAGTGAAGCTTCCCATAAAGTTTCATTGAATTCCGGTCATTAGTTGCTGAGAAATAGCCCGGACAAGAATTGCACTATATGTACAGTTAATGGAAAATTTCAAAGGGCCATAACTCTGTGAAAAATCATCCGACCAGAACCGGCTGATAATATGCACATCTCCTCTTGGTAGTGAAGCTTCCCATAAAGTTTCATTGAATTCCGGTCATTAGTTGCTGAGAAATAGCCCGGACAAGAATTGCACTATATGTACAGTTAATGGAAAATTTCAAAGGGCCATAACTCTGTGAAAAATCATCCGACCAGAACCGGCTGATAATATGCACATCTCCTCTTGGTAGTGAAGCTTCCCATAAAGTTTCATTGAATTCCGGTCATTAGTTGCTGAGAAATAGCCCGGACAAGAATTGCACTATATGTACAGTTAATGGAAAATTTCAAAGGGCCATAACTCTGTGAAAAATCATCCGACCAGAACCGGCTGATAATATGCACATCTCCTCTTGGTAGTGAAGCTTCCCATAAAGTTTCATTGAATTCCGGTCATTAGTTGCTGAGAAATAGCCCGGACAAGAATTGCACTATATGTACAGTTAATGGAAAATTTCAAAGGGCCATAACTCTGTGAAAAATCATCCGACCAGAACTGGCTGATAATATGCACATCTCCTCTTGGTAGTGAAGCTTCCCATAAAGTTTCATTGAATTCCGGTCATTAGTTGCTGAGAAATAGCCCGGACAAGAATTGCACTATATGTACAGTTAATGGAAAATTTCAAAGGGCCATAACTCTGTGAAAAATCATCCGACCAGAACCGGCTGATAATATGCACATCTCCTCTTGGTAGTGAAGCTTCCCATAAAGTTTAATTGAATTTCGGTCATTTATTGCTGAGAAATAGCCCGGACAAAAATTGTGCACGGACGGAGGCACGCACAGACGGACGGACAGACGAAGCCGCGACTATATGCTGCCCCCAAAAATTTTGGGGGAGCATAATAACATAACGGTAGTCAGGATGTAGATATGACAGACACAGAGTAAACAACAGGACACTATGCCAGCTGACTAGTGTATCTTGCCTATGGCAAAACACCGATAACACTAACGCTTGTAATGTTGACTTCTGAATAGTTTTTTAATACAGCACAAACCGCAGTTAACAAGCATCTAAAAAATATACATCACTATAATTTGCATACAGCAACACCAAATAATGGGATGCTTTTGTAATTTACAGATGTACTTACTGTGTTCCCCATAGCTCTGGAGTCTCCATGTGCTCACATCTTGTGCGGCCACACTGCAGTTACTGTCATCATCCAGGGACGATCCACTGCCAGAGCTGTACAGGATGGTGCTACTGCTAGATGAACTCTGACTCATAGAAGTGTTACTCCCAGTGCTTGCTAGGGAAGATTCACTCCCAGAGCTGGTGTCCAGTGAGGTATCACTTTCACTGCTGTACTCATCCAGCACAATAAACTCTCCCCTGAATCTCTTGGAAGGAGGAGATTGGTCCCTGGACCTAGAGACATGGGATCTCTCTCTGTATGAACCAGACTCACTTGACCTTTCGCGAGATTTAGGCCTTTCTGCCTGCTGAAGGCAGGCTGGGGCTGCAGATGTGTGTCTCTCCATAAGACTGGCTCTATCTACAGGCCTACTCCTGTAAGTGGTGGAATAACTAGGCCCTGGTCTGGGCTGAGACATGACAGGCTGGTGATCAGCCTTGTACTGGTCAGAGCCGGACCTCAGACTTGGGTTTACCCACTTATAGGGGTTAGGTCTGTAGCTAGAGGGAGCAGTCCAGTTTGGGACAGGTCTCCTGAAAGGCTGGCTTGGCCTGTTTGGGTTACTAGGACTGAAAGCAAAAAAACAAACTTTCAGTGTGAGAAATGAAGAAGTTGTATATTGTCACTATAAAGCAATATGGTATTGAATGCTCACATCATTCTGAAAAGCAAAACAAGCATAACATTTTTTTTCACTTAAAGGGACTTGTTCATGTTTTGTTAAATCGACAGAATTGAAAGAAATTGTATCAGATTTGCAAATTTTCGTTGTAGCTATGATATTTGCGAGGAAACAGTTGTACGGATTATTTACCATGCTCTAAAATATCCATTATATGCGTCTTTTGACGATTTAAAACCTGAAAATTATTAAGTGTTACAAACGTGAAACGATTGAATAATTTGGGGAGTTCTGTTATTATCGTTATATTTTGTGATATTACATGGATTGCTAGACTTTTACTCCAAGGGTCAGTGGTTCGAATCCTGGTGTGGATTACTTTTTTTTTTCTTCTTGCTTTATACTGGAGATATTAAGTTCCGATGTATACATTTATCAATTTAAAGCATTAAATGACAAACTTCAAAACATGCCAAAATCTGTTACAAGTCACTTTAAAACAATACATGCCATAACTCTTAATGAACACTAGTACAAATGTTGAGGCAGAATACTGACTTACACTGTTGTGGGAAAAAAATGTGATAATAGGGAAAAAAGATGAGATTTTATGTAAAATGACCAAGATACTTAGAGGGTTTTAATTTAAATTATACAAACACGGGGTGGAATCATTGCGACCATAACGCTCGTGTTATGTGCGTAACAAGGAGCAATGCAGCTTCTGTTGTTGTGGCAATTTTAAACAAGAGGGCCATNCCATCTGAAGCACAGAACGTCATCATTTAAATGTATCTCAAATTTATACCTCATGAATTTGATCTGTGATATTTTTGTGCTCAATATATGTGTTTGTTTTTAAGTTAATTTGTTTAAAGCTTCTGTGAAAATTATAAATGTTATTATTTAACATGTATGTGCCGAATAAACCTATATCTATCTATCTATCTATACCTTATTGAATCATATTAATAGAAGTCCTATGCAGCAATGCAGAATTTAAAGATGCTCGGTATGTTTTGCAATTGCAAAATTGGCCCATATTAATGAAACAACAATAATTAACATTTTAACAAATTCACAGAGGTTCCGAGTTTTAAAATTAACTATAGATTAAAAACAATTAACCAAATTACAATAAATATTAGTGAAATTATCAATGAAAACTTATCAGATTTGTAGCCTATTGTATTTACCAGGTATTGCAATTATTCAATATTATACTAAAGAAAATATCATTGAAGTTGAAATTTCATATTTATTACAACGTTTCTGAGACACTTTCACCACGTCCGCGTAGTTCTATTTATATTTTTTTTTATCTATCTTAAAGGTTAAAGAGTTCTTATATATAGTTCTAGCAATAAGTTCCTTTTGAATAATGCTCGAAACCAGTTCAAAAATATAATTTTTGGCTAAAAACGGGCAATAAATCTGGTTTTGTCGAATAATTACTTAACCTAAATTACCAGTTGTGCGATGTTACAGTTAGGCACTGACGCAGTTTTTTTTTCTAACAAGGGCATATCGACATCTCCCCCCCCCCTTCCACCCCGAAAGGGGTTCATTAAAGCGGCATTGTAACAAACACAGCCTAATATAATAAGGAACAATGCTCGCGAATTCGAATGTTGTAAGTTAAAATTGTAGGAGAACTTCATCGGGCAATTTTGTAAAAAAAAAAACATTTTATAAAATTAAATAGTNAATAGTTGAAAAATAGACATAACGTTTGTAATGTGTAACGTAGGAATCGTAGGATAATAAATAAAAAAAAAACACATACACAACTTCCTATGATTTTCATAAGGAATAACTTCTGTTCGTTTGAATGTTGTAAGTTCAAACGTGTAGAAGAACTTCTTCTGTTCAATTTGTAGTTAATATTTTATAGAAATTCTTATTTGGAAAACGAGGCACAACTTGTGCAATGTTCAACGTAGAATAATAAACTAAGGCTCTCATCTGGAACCCAAAGGAACTAAAATGTTTTGAGCTGGAAATGTTAATCATTTTCGAACTCGGTCCAGATATCATTGAAACAAATGTTCCAAACAAGTTTCATTATGATTGGACAAAGAATGTGACTTATAGAGAGTTCACAAAGTTTCGATCACTATAACCATATTATGAAAACTGCCCCGCCCCCTGACACCCATGTTTTTAACGGATCGGAATCATTTTCGAACAAGTTCGAGATATCATGTAAAATAAAATAATCAGAGCATGTTTTATCATGAATTAGCAAAGATGTGACTTCTATAGTGGTCATAAGCTGTTTACTACAGCCATATAAGGAAACATACACCGCCCCTGGCAGCCATATTTTTCAACGGACCGAAACCGTTTTCGATCTTGATCGAATTATCATTACACCAAATTTATGAGCAAGTTAAAGGTTGATGAGGGAGCGAATCTGTGACTTCTAAAGCGTTCGCACGGTTTTACAAAAACATGTACGAAAGCATTTTCCGCCTCCTTGTTTTTCAAAGGTTCGGAACCATTGTAAAATTCGGCCAATATATCATAAGAACTAATATTCTAAGCAAGTTTCATGATGATTGGGCAAATAATGTGACTTCTAGAGTCTTCGTAACATGTTTTTTTCAATTTGACCTAGTGACCTAGTCTTTGACCCCAAGTGACCACGTTTCAAACCCTGACGAGATATTAATGGAACAAATTATCTGACAAAGTTTCATGACGATAGGTAATAAATGTGGCCTCTACAGTGTTCAAAGGGTAAATATTGACGATGCACGACGGGCGCCGCATGCTGTACTCAGATTAGCTTAAAACTTTAAAAAGCATACGCAAAACTTCATATCATAACGAGCAATGCATGCGAGTGTGATTGCTATACGTTGAAAAGTGTATAAGTATTTCCTTAACAAATTCATCAATTTGAAAAAAAAACGGATAATAAAATAATTCAAATACTTATGATGAAAGACCACGGTGTAGTTTGAATGCTATAAAAATTATATATTTATAAAGATCCTCCCTCTCTTTACTCTCACTGCATCTTTATCATCCCGTTCTTATCTCTACATTGCTCTAGTCTGATCATCTCCTCCAATACCAGCAACTCAAGTTCTGTCCTCATCCTGCTTTACCACATGATCGGCTCCGGGGATGCAATAACGACCCTTCGTATCTTCTCCAATCTCATTATTACAACTGGCCTTCCCCACCATGTCCGTGATATCGTCTATCCATTTTCGCTGCAGCGCATCTTCCATACCACATGCTGCCATTAAATTTCGTTCCGGAATCATGTAATATGACAGTTGTTTTTTTGGCAATAACGGTTTTAAGTTCTCGTAGTCCGTCATTCAACCAGTATAACAAACTCCGTGCATAAAACATTGTCTGAGGGTTTCTTTCGGCCTGCCAAAAGATTAGGTTCTTCACCACATATGATGTTATTTCTTTATTATTTGGCTTCAGTACATCCTTGACGATCATTTCAAGAATGGCATACACTTTGGCCTGGATGTCATTAACGTTATTAACAATTGTGTCTCGCCGGTGTTGAAACATATTCCCCACTCTATGTTCTTGTTTTCACTTCCCTTAAAACCAACCGGAGTAACATATGCTCCTAAGGATTCGATTTTCTGCACGATGGCTGGTGATGGTCAATGCCGATGTCTGGTTGCTCATCTATTTAAGATACTTGGACAGTGACAAAGTAGTGAAACTATATTGTCATGGTCAAATGTTCCGTCAATTGACAATGGCAGTGACGGCCCTGCACCTTCATAATGCACACAACCTTCACGTTTAACTTCAACTGCTGAAAATATATCTTAAAAAAAGCACTACTTAATAAAACATCTCCATTTCCATCATCACACAGTGCAGTGCAAATTACATCATCAACACTTGATGTTTGTCTCTCATGGATCAGCCTACGGTGTCCTGGATATACGCGTGTATGCATCCTAAACACGTAATTGTCTTTTGGTATGGTGTGAAGTTCGGTTCCATCTTCCACACAAAGGATATTTTTCCAAACGAATAAACAGTCCCGATCGCTTTCGAAAAGGCAGGTCAGTCCCTCGGCCTTGATCACAGTAAAATCACTAGAGCTAAAATTCCTCAACATATCAAACTCCCTGTACTTCTCAGACCGTCTTCGTCTGATCTCCTCTCCGTATCCCAGACGGGTCATTATATTGCAGACTTCCAATGATCAGCATTCGACCTGATTCTGAAAACAATAAGCCACGATGATTAAATACATACAGATAATCTATTGCATACATTTAGAACGTAAGCAAACCTCATACTTGAGTACGACATTTAACACATCGTTAAAGTTCTTTTTCGAATAAGATAATCTTGATTCAGTCTCGATAGAATTGAATATATGATTGATGTTTTATCATTTAATATACGATGAACTATAACTTGCTACTCCCGAATCATTCACAAGCAATATATCTATGCATTTTTAATATTTATGTATCGTATTGTATATTAAAGTATTACGATTAAGAAGAATTGTAATTGTAAATATACAAACATTCACGCATTAAACAAGATATATTAAAGAGAGTACATTTGATTCAATGTCAACATTTCATTCTCGCAATCATTAACCAACACATTAATGTAGACCAGGAATGTTATATAAAATTAATGAACAAACTATTTATGGCACAATCAATCATATATTGTTTACATCAAAATATATTCAACGAACAGGTTTAAACGCCGATACCGACACGTTTAGTCAAAAAGTGGGTGGGGTATTTCAGTATCTAACAATTAGACAATGCCCGATGAACGTAAACATAAATGTGTTTTTTTTAATAAGTTTTATTTATCTAAATAAATCTAAATGGTGTGGACAAGTACTCGTATGCTTTTACTATATTTTGCTTATATAAAAATATATATTAAATCATTGCTTTAACTCAATATTACGTGCTGCAAATTTTGGCAGACGATTTATTTAATTAAAAAAGCAAATATTTGCCTTTTGTGGGCATGAACATTAAGTCTATTGTCCATATGGCACCCGAAAACATTGTTACAAAAGGATTATTGACTTATTATAAGTAATTTCTCATTTTATAACAATACTTTGATTGTCTGCTTTAAGTCATTATTGTTTTCAGGGACGTATACGGTAAATCCAGTGACAAAAATATTGGTAAAAAATGTAATAAAAAACACAACAAACTTTGTAGTTATTTGGGGTAGATAGAAATGAGATACCCTATTACCCAAAATAAAACCTCGGTCTGTGTAATTTACAAGTCAGTGCAGTTCATGCAGTCTAACTTGGAATATTGTTACATTCCTGGATGTATTATCCGTTTGAAAGGTATCATACTATTTTATAGTGTACAACTCTAAATATTAAATGACCAAAAATAATATACAAGAACACATTGCAACATGCACATAAACCATTATTTACAAGAACACAGCACACAAGCGTAAACAAGAATATCTGATCAACCATATAAATAAGACTGTGAACACCATAGATCCAAACTAATAGTCGTCGGAGACATTGTATACGCCTTTCGGGTCATTCTTGAAAATGACCCAATTGTTTGGCATGTACCTCAAAACTGATCCTGAGTTTAAACCAACGTGTCAATGCTTTATTTATGTAGTTTAGTTATCTAGTATACATGTCTTTCAACAAAAACTATTCCAAATCCGAGTTTATAAATTGTGTGCTGTTCGAACAACTTGTACCCTTACATTCACCGCAAGCAGTGGAGCATTCGAGTCCAGTTTTCATACATGTGCACCTTTTCGAGTCACAATTCTGCTTACATTCACACCTGATTATGTCGAAAAGTTTTCAGGAGCAACCCGGATATCGGTCTTTATAGGTACGCGATTGTCCTGTACTTTTGCCAAACCCAAATATGCTGGATCAAGTGTTGATTCCTTACAAATCCATTCCTACATCTGCTGTGCTAAATGTTTGTTCTTGAAAGGTTTACCATTTCAAAACATTGTAGCCAAAGTGCAGCTGTTGGATTTTTTGAAATTGCTAGTTTATCTTTTTGGAAGGATGTGTACATTTCATCTAA
>VMBQ01009733.1:0-20855 GCA_007657795.1 Dreissena rostriformis
TTCACAAACACATCTTGTTTAAGAATAGTCTAGTTCCTTTTGCTCTCAGGTGAGGGCCTGATGGCCCTCTTGTTTTCAAAAAGTGTGGGGATAACTATTTGGAATTGCTTCGGGGTGTAGGGTCATATAGAACTATTTGGAATTGCTTCGGGGTGTCGGGTCATATAGAACTATTTGGAATTGCTTCGGGGCATGTCATATAGAACTATTTGGAATTGCTTCGGGATGTCGGGTCATATAGAACTATTTGAAATTGCTTGGGGGTGTCGGGTCATATAGAACTATTTATCCCCACACTTTTTGAAAAAAAGGTGGGGATATTGTGGTTATCTCCGCCGTCTGTCTGTCCGTCCGTCCTGGCCAATATCTCCTCCTACACTATTAGCACTAGAACCTTGAAACTTACACACATGGTAGCTATGAGCATATGTGCGACCCTGCACTATTTGGAATTTTGATCTGACCCCTGGGTCAAAAGTTATGGGGGTTGGGGTGGGGCCGGGTCAGAAATTATCACTCATTTGTTTAGGTTATTTTAAATTTACTTCTTTATTTCTACACCGACTCACTTCAAATTGATACTGGAACTCTCAACAGGCCACAACAATGGTCACTTTAAACTGTGAAAACTGGACTTTTTGTGCTCAAATCTGTCAAATGGCCATTTTACAATTCAAAATAACGTTTTATTTAAGTGTCATTACTTTCATTAGTGTATATACAGACATAATTTATGCCCAAATATTGTCCCTGAACTTATTTTTTGAAAAAAAAAAGAGTCCAGACAATCAAAACATGATTTTAATGCATTATTTTGAAATTTAAGTTTAATGCAAGTATTAAACATACTTTTTCTGTACTAATTCTTAACAAAATGAATTTCACAATTTTTATGCCCCCTTTCGAAGAAAAGGGGGTATATTGCTTTGCTCATGTCGGTCGGTCTGTCTGTCGGTCCACCAGATGGTTTCCGNGGTCAATCTCAACTATGCATGGCCCCATTAGCAACCCTGGGGCGCCCCACCCACATAGACCACACCCACCCAAAATTGACTTTTACTATAATTTCTTCATTTGTACACCGATTCACTTCAAATTGATACTACACTTCTCTTATGACAATACGGTCAATCTCAATTATGCATGGCCCCATTACCAACCATGGGGCGCCCTGCCCACATAGGTTACACCCACCTAAAATTGCCTTTACTATAATTTCTTCATTTCTACACCAATTCACTTCTAATTGATACTGAACTTCTCTTATGACAATACGGTCAATCTCGACTATGCATGGCCCCATTACCAACCCTGGGGCACACCTAGCTCAAACATTCGGTGTGGGGATACTCGTCGGCCTCTGCCGCGCCATTTCTAGTTACAGTCTGTTGTTACACCTTATGTACCAGGCCTGTACCAGGCCTATTATGTACCATGTTGAAATGTTACGTACCACCTATATATTATATAGGTGTTATTGTCCATTCATTCATGTAACATAACCGCGTATGCATAGTAATTATTCTTATATCATAAATATTATGTTCCAGAGAATGTTATTAATATGATAGGAATATGTTGTAAAGGATATCATTATTGTATGTGAAATGTGTATTTGAGATATAAAACTGAATGTTGAAGTGGAGAGAAGCAGACTCTGCGGATAGATTTGAAAGAACTTTGTCTTGACACTTAGAATTGTAATTATAGAATATTAGAGTAGAAAATAAAAGAAATAGTTAGAAATCACTCAGAGACTTATTGTGTTTCTATCATTCAGAGACTTGTGCGTTCATATAAGACATATTAGGTACATTGACAATCCGCTACGTCACATTCATAGCAACATGAATTGGCAATAATTACCTGTGCAAACAACTTTGATTAATTTGAAACAAGCAGTGATTGAGTCATATTGATGGTACATCTTCAGCAGACACACATTTGTATAATGATCATAAGTCGTCTAAACTTACAACTCGGATGATGACCTACATGTAGCTGCTTGTTTAATATATATAATTCTACTATTTCTTAAGGGTAAATCTGTTATTCAACTGTCTTACTTCCATGGTGTAACTGGTTAACATGTCCACTGGATCAGNCCCTAAGGAAGTGATAAGCTGCAAACAGCATAAAACCTTAACAGACTGCGAGTGGGTTTTATGCTGTTTGCTTACAGCCATTTTCAATTTGCTTCTGAGCAGGAAAGGGTTAAAGTGTTCAACTAATGATGTGTAACCATAAACCGTGGAGACTGCATACTTATATTGCCTACTGCTACAACTATAGCACATGATGTGTTATAGTTGTAGCAGGCAATATAATCATGCAGTCTCCATGGTTTATGGTGTTTAACAATGAAGCAAGAGGTAATAGGTTTTCGTCTCAAGAAGGTGTTTTTTTTATGCCCCCGAAGGTGGGCATATAGTGATCGCACTGTCCGTCTGTCTGTCCCTCTGAAATTCTATCACACTTTGCGTTTTGGTTTCGAAAAATGTGGAAAAACACTTTGCGTTTAGGTCTAGAAAAATGTGGAAAAAGGGGGCATATGTCATCCTATGGTGACAAGTCTTGTTAGCTCTGTCAGTCATATTAGGGATTTTAGGCATATATATTTGCCTATCTCCATCAGTCCTTCCATCCGATGTTTGTGTCAAACATAATGTTAAAGGTTTTGCTTTTTTAGTATTTTGAAACTTTGCAATCTTGTTAACTATTATGTGTTCTTGTGCACCTGAATATTAAGCACATTGATTTTCGACACAAATGAACTTTTAAGACAAAAGCTGAATGTGGAAGCTAGTTAAATTCAAGGAAACTAATTGCCTTCTTGCTTATCACTGGATATATGGGTTAGGAATTGGAAAAAAAACGACTTTCATAGTCATTATATTTGATATTAATCATATTTATATCATATTTATATATATTTATAAGAAGACATTTTTAACCAATTATCTTTACAAAATTTACAAAAAACAGTATTCAGTGTAAAATGTGTCGGGTTTTGAGAAAACTGGGCATAATGCATGTGCGTAAATTGTCCTCCCAGATTAGCCTGTGCAGTCTGCACAGGCTAATCAGGGACGACACTTTCCGTCTAAACTGGATTTTCGCTAAGAAGAGACATAATCGAAACGAAAAATTCCATAAAAGCGGACATTGTCGTCCCTGATTAGCCTGTGCAGACTGCACAGGCTAATCCGGGATGACAATTTACGCACAAGCATTATGCCCAGTTTTCTCAGAACACGACACACTTTAGGGACTGAAACTGCTGTATTCCAGGAACACTTGAAGACAAAAGGGGATTTTAATACCATGCTTATGCTGCCTTTTGGAACGGTACTAAGCCACAAGATCTATACTGGAGATGAAACGATATCTGTAAGTGGTTAACCCTTTGCATGCTGGGAAATTTGTCGTCTGCTAAATGTCGTCTGCTGAATTTCTAAAACTAGCATTTTCTTTGATTTTTTTTCAAAGAAAACTATCAGTGTAGCAAACAGTTTGGATGCTGATGAGACGCCACGTTTTGTGGCGTCTCATCTGGATCCAAACTGTTTGCAAAGGCCTTCAAAATTTGGTCAAAAAAAAGGTTTTCTTGCTGAGTATGGACAGCCCAGCTTCCTCTTTGTAAAAAATATGAGCCTCGTATTGGGAAAACTGGGCTTAATGTATGTGCATAAAGTGTTGTCCCAGATTAGCCTATGCAGTCTGCAACGGCAAATCAGGGACAACACTTTTTGTCTAGACTGGTATTTAGTTTAAAAGAGACCTCTTTTAAACAAAAAGAATCCATAAAAGCGAAAAGTGTTGTCCTTGATTAGCCTATGTGGACTGCTCAAGCTAATCTGGGACGACACTTTAGGCACATTGCATTAAGCCCAGTTTTCCTTGAACAAGACTCATATTATGTACTGTTGATTTTCAGCTTGTTCTTTGTTTTTTGCGAGTCATTTTTACTGATTATTAGAAGTTTTATAGCAGTTAAACAATACATGAAAGGACTGAAAGGTTGCCAAAAATGCATGTGCGTAAAGTGTCGTCCCAGAGATGGCTGTGCAGCCCGCACAGGCTAATCAGGGGTGATACTTTCTTCTTTTATGATATTTTTTGTTTAAAGAAAGTCTCTTCTCAGCAAAAATCCTATTAAGGCAGAAAGTGTGACAACACTTTACATACATGCATTAAACCCTATTTTCACAGAGCGAGGCTCATATAAATCTATTGAAGAGCAATCAGAAAGCATGACTGGACTTCTACTGTTTCAGAAGGACAGCACTACAGGCCTCGTGATACGGGACTCGCTGGACATTTTGAACAAAGATCATGTGGCAAACAGCCCTGTCATCACAGAGAGGCAGATGAATATTGCTGTCAAGGTTATCAGAAGCATTTTTATGCTGCCCCGAAATTTTTGGGGGGAGCATATAGTCGCCACTTCGTCTGTCCGTGCGTGCGTGCGTGTGTGCATGCGTCCGGATTTTTGTCCGGGCTATTTCTTAGCAACTAATGACCGGAATTCAATGAAACTCTATGGAAAGCTTCACTACCAACAAGAGATGTGCATATGATCAGCCGGTTCTGGTCGGATTATTTTTCACAGAGTTATGGCCCTTTGAAATCTTCCATAAACTGTACATATAGTGAAATTCTTTTCCGGGCTATTTTTCAGCAACTAATGACCGGAATTCAATGAAACTTTATAGGAAGCTTCACTACCAACAGAAGATATGCATATTATCAGCCAGTTCTGGTCGGATGATTTTTCACAGAGTTATGGCCCTTTGAAATTTTCCATTAACTGTACATATAGTGCAATTCTTGTCCGGGCTATTTCTCAGCAACTAATGACCGGAATTCAATGAAACTTTATGCGAAGCTTCGCTACCAACAGGAGATGTGCATATTATCAGCCGGTTATGGTCGGTTGATTTTTTACAGAGTTATNTCTCAAGTCTCTGGGTGTTTCATTTGTAAGTCTTCTCTCAAGTCTCTGGGTGTTTCATTTGTAAGTCTTCTCTCAAGTCTCTGGGTGTTTCATTTGTAAGTCTTCTCTCAAGTCTCTGGGTGTTTCATTTGTAAGTCTTCTCTCAAGTCTCTGGGTGTTTCATTTGTAAGTCTTCTCTCAAGTCTCTGGGTGTTTCATTTGTAAGTCTTCTCTCAAGTCTCTGGGTGTTTCATTTGTAAGTCTTCTCTCAAGTCTCTGGGTGTTTCATTTGTAAGTCTTCTCTCAAGTCTCTGGGTGTTTCATTTGTAAGTCTTCTCTCAAGTCTCTGGGTGTTTCATTTGTAAGTCTTCTCTCAAGTCTCTGGGTGTTTCATTTGTAAGTCTTCTCTCAAGTCTCTGGGTGTTTCATTTGTAAGTCTTCTCTCAAGTCTCTGGGTGTTTCATTTGTAAGTCTTCTCTCAAGTCTCTGGGTGTTTCATTTGTAAGTCTTCTCTCAAGTCTCTGGGTGTTTCATTTGTAAGTCTTCTCTCAAGTCTCTGGGTGTTTCATTTGTAAGTCTTCTCTCAAGTCTCTGGGTGTTTCATTTGTAAGTCTTCTCTCAAGTCTCTGGGTGTTTCATTTGTAAGTCTTCTCTCAAGTCTCTGGGTGTTTCATTTGTAAGTCTTCTCTCAAGTCTCTGGGTGTTTCATTTGTAAGTCTTCTCTCAAGTCTCTGGGTGTTTCATTTGTAAGTCTTCTCTCAAGTCTCTGGGTGTTTCATTTGTAAGTCTTCTCTCAAGTCTCTGGGTGTTTCATTTGTAAGTCTTCTCTCAAGTCTCTGGGTGTTTCATTTGTAAGTCTTCTCTCAAGTCTCTGGGTGTTTCATTTGTAAGTCTTCTCTCAAGTCTCTGGGTGTTTCATTTGTAAGTCTTCTCTCAAGTCTCTGGGTGTTTCATTTGTAAGTCTTCTCTCAAGTCTCTGGGTGTTTCATTTGTAAGTCTTCTCTCAAGTCTCTGGGTGTTTCATTTGTAAGTCTTCTCTCAAGTCTCTGGGTGTTTCATTTGTAAGTCTTCTCTCAAGTCTCTGGGTGTTTCATTTGTAAGTCTTCTCTCAAGTCTCTGGGTGTTTCATTTGTAAGTCTTCTCTCAAGTCTCTGGGTGTTTCATTTGTAAGTCTTCTCTCAAGTCTCTGGGTGTTTCATTTGTAAGTCTTCTCTCAAGTCTCTGGGTGTTTCATTTGTAAGTCTTCTCTCAAGTCTCTGGGTGTTTCATTTGTAAGTCTTCTCTCAAGTCTCTGGGTGTTTCATTTGTAAGTCTTCTCTCAAGTCTCTGGGTGTTTCATTTGTAAGTCTTCTCTCAAGTCTCTGGGTGTTTCATTTGTAAGTCTTCTCTCAAGTCTCTGGGTGTTTCATTTGTAAGTCTTCTCTCAAGTCTCTGGGTGTTTCATTTGTAAGTCTTCTCTCAAGTCTCTGGGTGTTTCATTTGTAAGTCTTCTCTCAAGTCTCTGGGTGTTTCATTTGTAAGTCTTCTCTCAAGTCTCTGGGTGTTTCATTTGTAAGTCTTCTCTCAAGTCTCTGGGTGTTTCATTTGTAAGTCTTCTCTCAAGTCTCTGGGTGTTTCATTTGTAAGTCTTCTCTCAAGTCTCTGGGTGTTTCATTTGTAAGTCTTCTCTCAAGTCTCTGGGTGTTTCATTTGTAAGTCTTCTCTCAAGTCTCTGGGTGTTTCATTTGTAAGTCTTCTCTCAAGTCTCTGGGTGTTTCATTTGTAAGTCTTCTCTCAAGTCTCTGGGTGTTTCATTTGTAAGTCTTCTCTCAAGTCTCTGGGTGTTTCATTTGTAAGTCTTCTCTCAAGTCTCTGGGTGTTTCATTTGTAAGTCTTCTCTCAAGTCTCTGGGTGTTTCATTTGTAAGTCTTCTCTCAAGTCTCTGGGTGTTTCATTTGTAAGTCTTCTCTCAAGTCTCTGGGTGTTTCATTTGTAAGTCTTCTCTCAAGTCTCTGGGTGTTTCATTTGTAAGTCTTCTCTCAAGTCTCTGGGTGTTTCATTTGTAAGTCTTCTCTCAAGTCTCTGGGTGTTTCATTTGTAAGTCTTCTCTCAAGTCTCTGGGTGTTTCATTTGTAAGTCTTCTCTCAAGTCTCTGGGTGTTTCATTTGTAAGTCTTCTCTCAAGTCTCTGGGTGTTTCATTTGTAAGTCTTCTCTCAAGTCTCTGGGTGTTTCATTTGTAAGTCTTCTCTCAAGTCTCTGGGTGTTTCATTTGTAAGTCTTCTCTCAAGTCTCTGGGTGTTTCATTTGTAAGTCTTCTCTCAAGTCTCTGGGTGTTTCATTTGTAAGTCTTCTCTCAAGTCTCTGGGTGTTTCATTTGTAAGTCTTCTCTCAAGTCTCTGGGTGTTTCATTTGTAAGTCTTCTCTCAAGTCTCTGGGTGTTTCATTTGTAAGTCTTCTCTCAAGTCTCTGGGTGTTTCATTTGTAAGTCTTCTCTCAAGTCTCTGGGTGTTTCATTTGTAAGTCTTCTCTCAAGTCTCTGGGTGTTTCATTTGTAAGTCTTCTCTCAAGTCTCTGGGTGTTTCATTTGTAAGTCTTCTCTCAAGTCTCTGGGTGTTTCATTTGTAAGTCTTCTCTCAAGTCTCTGGGTGTTTCATTTGTAAGTCTTCTCTCAAGTCTCTGGGTGTTTCATTTGTAAGTCTTCTCTCAAGTCTCTGGGTGTTTCATTTGTAAGTCTTCTCTCAAGTCTCTGGGTGTTTCATTTGTAAGTCTTCTCTCAAGTCTCTGGGTGTTTCATTTGTAAGTCTTCTCTCAAGTCTCTGGGTGTTTCATTTGTAAGTCTTCTCTCAAGTCTCTGGGTGTTTCATTTGTAAGTCTTCTCTCAAGTCTCTGGGTGTTTCATTTGTAAGTCTTCTCTCAAGTCTCTGGGTGTTTCATTTGTAAGTCTTCTCTCAAGTCTCTGGGTGTTTCATTTGTAAGTCTTCTCTCAAGTCTCTGGGTGTTTCATTTGTAAGTCTTCTCTCAAGTCTCTGGGTGTTTCATTTGTAAGTCTTCTCTCAAGTCTCTGGGTGTTTCATTTGTAAGTCTTCTCTCAAGTCTCTGGGTGTTTCATTTGTAAGTCTTCTCTCAAGTCTCTGGGTGTTTCATTTGTAAGTCTTCTCTCAAGTCTCTGGGTGTTTCATTTGTAAGTCTTCTCTCAAGTCTCTGGGTGTTTCATTTGTAAGTCTTCTCTCAAGTCTCTGGGTGTTTCATTTGTAAGTCTTCTCTCAAGTCTCTGGGTGTTTCATTTGTAAGTCTTCTCTCAAGTCTCTGGGTGTTTCATTTGTAAGTCTTCTCTCAAGTCTCTGGGTGTTTCATTTGTAAGTCTTCTCTCAAGTCTATGGTTGTTTCATTTGTAAGTGTTCTTTTTATCGTTCATTTGTTATAATTAAGTAAAAATATACATGATACAAACAAATCATTGGGTTTAAATGCAAAAAACGCCTGAAAATGTTGCTTGCAACATCATGGGAGCCTTTTGACGACAAGTGTGTGATTTATACGCGGTGAATTATCGGTCTCGTTCTAGGAAAACCGGGCTTAATTTATGTGTGCACAGGCTTATCAGGGACAAGACTTTTCCACAAGACTTTCCCTCTAGACTGGAGTTTGGTTAGAAGAGACTTCTGTAAAAAACAATTCCTTAGTAGTAGGAAATGTAATCCCTGATTTGCCTGTGCAAACTTCACATGTTAACCCTTTCAGTGCGGGAACCGAATTTTGAAGGCCTTTGCAAACAGTTTGGATCCAGATGAGACGCCACAGAACGTGGCGTCTCATCAGGATCCAAACTGTTTGCTATTCTGATAGTATTCTTTGACAAAAATCAAAGAAAATGCTAATTTTAGAAATTTAGCAGACAACATTTTAGCAGACAACAAATTTCCCAGCATGCAAAGGGTTAATGTGGGATGATGCTTTATGCACATGCAATAAGCCTTGTTCTTCCAGAGCACGTCTCATATATTAATACAGTATGGATATTTGAATGCTGTTTTTTTTAAAGATATGTGATCACCTAAATTGAAGCCTTAGCATTCCCTTATATACCATGTAGTAGCTTTTCTATGCATAGCTCTTATAGTTTTAGATTAACTGTGTCGTGTTCTGAGAAAACTGGGCATAATGCTTGTGCGTAAATTGTCATCCCAGATTAGCCTGTGCAGTCCGCACAGGCTTATCATGGAGGACAATTTCCACTTTTATGGAATTTTTCATTTAAATGAAGTCTCTTCTTAGCAAAAATCCAATTTAGGCGGAAATTGTCGTCCCTGATTAGCCTGTGCGGACTGCACAGGCTAATCTGGGACGACACTTTACACACATGCATTTTGCCCAGTTTTCTCAGAACAAGGCTTTACTACTCACCTTTTAGTTCGCTTTGGCCTAATGCTATGGTTAAGGTATGCATACAAGACCCCCATTTTTCTGTTTCTTCTACTTGTAGTTAATTAAAATTTCACACATGTTTGGCATTATTGTGTTAGATCACTGGCCAAGGCCCATAACTTTGACAAGCAATTAAGAAGAACAATTTCCCTCTGCCCCTTTAGACTTGACTCAACTTTTAGTTTGCATGCAACAAGTACATGTCGAATTCTCTGAAAGTCTGTGCAAAAATGTGTTGTGTTTTGAGAAAACTGGGCATAATGCTTGTGCGTAAATTGTCATCCCAGATTAGCCTGTTGCCATCCGCATAGGTTAATCAGGGACAACAATTTCCGCTTTTATTGAAATTTTTGTTTAAATAATGTCTCTTCTTAGCGAAAATCCAGTTTAGGTGGAAAGTGTCGTCCCAGTGAGAACACAACACAAATTCCTGTCTCATCAGTGACTGCTATATATTGATAGATTAAAAAACAACTTGACATAAATTTTAACCTTCATAAGACAACTTGTCACGTGTAACACCTGTCTCCCTACCTCAAAGGTCAAAGTCACACTTAGAGGTCAAGTCAAATTTGGCCATAAGCATCTTCAAAATTCCTTTTCCAGCCATACATATTTATGGATAAAAAAATAACTTGCCTCAAATATAAAAAAAAAACATTATAAGAGGATGTGTCGCTTGAATCCCTATTCTCCCTGCTTCAGAGGTCAAGGTCAAACCTAGAGGTCAAAGGTCAAATATGGCTTAAAACACCTTTTTGATGCTGTAACTATTTAATTTATTATGCATTTTAAAATAACTTGAACTTATGACCATGAAAAGGAGATAGATTGTTGGATGTTTCACGGGTCTCCCAACCTCAAAGGTAAAGGTCACACTTAGGTGTCAAAAGTCAATTTTTTCGGTAATTGAACAGCTTGTTATTGACATTAGTGGAGCTTAAAAACAAAATTGGTATGTGGGGGCATCCATTCCCTTTGGACACATATCTTGTAAGTATTTACATTTTTAAGATTTTTTTTTAATTCAGCTTATGGAGTCTTGGCAAACAGAAACCCAGTACGCCCCAATGCCGGCAAAGATACAGAGCACATTCCTCACTATTGTCAATGACCCCTCGCTGAAGGTAAATCTTCGAGCCTTGACCTTCAAAGTCCTGGCAGAGACGGACAACTCGGATTTGATTATGAAGTTGATTGATACCATGAAGAATCAGCAAGATGTCCTCCAGTTCAAGACTTATATACTTGCTTTTGTTCGAACACTTCTGGAAAACGATGACCAGGGAATGAAAAGGTTAGTTATGATTGCGTGAAAGTTAAGTTTTGTTGTGAGGACAGAAGAGTTATTTGGGTTCATTTTTATTGCTTAAAAGTGAATGGTTGAATTGTTATGGAGCCTAACCTTCCCAACCCCATCAGTTCAGTCATCAGGTCATCACAGATAAATCATCAACATTTGTGGCGTGTTCTGAGAAAACTGGGCAAAATGCTTGTGCATAAAGTGTCATCCCAGATTAGCCTGTGCAGTCCGCACAGGCTAATCAGGGACGACACTTTCCGCCTTAACTGGATTTTCACCAAAAAGAGACATCATTTAAACGAAATATTCAATAAAAGCGGAAATTGTTGTCCATGATTAGCCTGTGCGGACTGCATAGGCTAATCTGGGATGACAATTTACGCACAAGCATTTTGCCCAGTTTTCTCAGAACACGACACAAATCATCAACATTTGATCTTAAAGCAGCTAAAAAAGGTAAATGTAATCCTCATTGGAAGAATTTTCACATAAACAAGATTTTTTGGAATGATTTTAATGTTTCAAATGCACTGTTGGAAGAAACATCTCACTTACAAGAAGTTGCACGGAAACAAAAGTTTAATATTTATATATATATACTTTTTGTCCCCCTACCGGTTTCACTGGAGGGGACCTATAGTTTGCGCTCTGTGTGTGTGTGTGTGTGTGTGTGTGTGTGTGTCAGTCAGTCACATTTTTCTGGATCATGCAATAACTTTAAAAGTTCTTCATATTTTTTCATGAAACTTGAAACATGGATGGATGGCAATATGGACATTATGCACATCATTTAATTTTGTTCCTACGTCAAAAATTTTGGTTGCTATGGCAACAAATATATATATTTTTTTAAATCTGATTTTTTTTTTCTGACAATGGTTGAGTCGGTAGGGGACATCATTGCTTGGCAATTGTCTTGTTTTTATAAAATACAATGTCTTTTACAAAAATCAATCAATAAAATGTTGTTCAATCCAACACACTATTGCTACAATCAACACCTTTATTAGATAAATATAATGTAACATTTTCAAACAACTGAGGTAGAAATAATAACAGTTCAAGTATACATTTTAATGACCCCCCGAAAATGTTGCTTTAAAGGCCTGTCGCATGGCGAAAATGGAAAACAAATTGTTTTAGTATGTGTCTAAAATAATTTAAGGATTAATTATAAACTATGCCAATACCGGACTCTGCGAATACCGTAAATCTCCCAATTCCGAACGGTCAAGCCAGTCCCGTATTTTCCCCTTCTATTTCTTTGTTAAAAAATGTTGAATAAACCAAACTCTCACAAAACCGGAAACCGAACGGATATCGCCTTGAATATCGTCATTTTCAACGTAAAATACATTTAGTACACCGGACGGTCCAAATTCTCAAGATGCCCTAGGGGTGTAAATTACAATACCCAGTTTGCACGGCACGTGCTGTGTCACACATTCCCCTCGCGCAATTATCGATAATCGGATTAAACATACCATAAAGGTGTCAAGTTGTTACCGCTCTATTGAAGTCCGATTAAATAATGTAAAACAAACTGTGAATGTCTATTATAGAGGTGCGGTAGCACCAAAAAGTGATTGACGCGATCGTTTTATTAAGCTTATGATAAACAATTAAATTACAAAATTAATTTGACAATCCATTTCTTGTGATCTTCTCGGGTAGTTTAAAAGATCTTATAGCCATGTTTTAAACGCTTAAATGGTTTTTTGTTTGTTTTTTAAGATAAAACTGTGAGAAATATGACCGTTAAATTTGTGTGTGTGTCTGTGAATGTTTTGTGAAATGTGTTATGTCTAGAATAATAAATTGTGCGTCCACAACAATCGTATTTGTGTTGTAAATCATCAAAATTGTCTATGATGTTTGGCGCTTCCTATTTGTAACAAATAAAACTTAATTAATTCAGAGCTATTTATAGCGAACTCGAACACCACTCACTGGCCTATATGACAAATGTCACGTACGCTTGTACATGAACGTACATGTATAAAGCACCACGCTAACTTTGGGATTAATCAAAACAAGTCTGTATGGATTTTATTTTGCTTTAATGATATAATCGAATAAAAACACATTTTTAGAAGAAGAATTTAAACATAAACATTACATGAGTACAGTTATCACATGGTACATGTAAATGTATATGGTTTGCTGTATTCTTATATGATTTTGTATACATTGCATACAATGTATATTTCGGCAATATGCCTACTCTTGGTATATCGGAACTCTCTGAAAACCGGACGATCAGGCCAGTCCCCAGACTGTCTGGTTTACAGAGAGTCTACTGTAGTATGTAATACACCCCTTATAAGTGTTCACATTTTTAAACAGTTATCTGGTAACACTTGTTGAACAAGCAGCCACTGTACTTAACCCTTACCACTTAGATTAGCATTTTGAGTGCTGGAACTGGATTTTGAAGGTTTTTGCAAACAGTTTGGATCCAGATGAGACGCCACAGAACGTGGCGTCTCATCAGGATCCAAACTGTTTGCTATTCTGATAGTGGTCTTTGAAAAAAAGTGAAGAAAATGTTGATTTTAGAAATTTAGCAGACAACATTTTAGCAGACGACAAATTTCCCAGCATGCAAAGGGTTAGCATTTTGACCCGTTTGTAGTCCCTTAGAAAATGTTATAAAATTGAAAACCTTTCTTACTTGATTCAAGTTATAAGGGCTTCATTTGCAACCCTAAGATACTGATGAGCAGCAAACAGCATAAGACCTGAACAGACTGCGAGTTACTCGCAGGCTGTATTGGTTTTATGCTGTTTGCAAACGCCATTTTCACTTTGCTTCTGAATGGGAATGGGTTAAATAGTACCAGTGGTTAGGAAACACAGATCCCCAAACTCTAAAAGGACATTTTAGAAGATATGAAATACAAATCAGTAAGTTATCATGTACATGGTAAATTCCTGATTATATTCTTCTAAAAAAAATAATTATTTATTAAATTCACAGACAGAAATGATCGTCTTATACATATTGAATAGTGCACCAAACATTAATAATTGCAATAAGTGTAGACTAGATAGTGGTTTTTGGTTTATATACTTTCTTCTGTAATAGTACTGAACAAGAATACTGGTATATCAGGGTTTTTAAGTTGAACATATTAACCTACTAGAAATTCTCCCAACCCAAGCAACCACCAAATTTGTGAATGTTATTTGCACGTCATCCCTGGTATAAGTCAATAGAAATGTTTAAACTTAAAGAAAACAATGTCAAAAATGGAGCTTTACCTTTATCATTCTTATTTAGCGTTTAAATTTCAAATGTATGCATTAAAGGGACTGTAAACCACGAATGACGAAAACAGAAAAGTTCAAATAACATTCCCAAATTTGGTGGTTGCTTGGGTTGGGAGAATTTCTAGTATTTTAATGTGTTCAACTTAAAAACCCTGATATATTCTTGTTCAGTACTATTACAGAAGAAAGTATATTAACCGAAAACCACTATCTAGTCTTCACTTATTGTAATTATTAATGTTTGGTGCACTATGCAATATGTATATGCAATATGTAGGCGCACTAAGCAGTTTGTCATATCCTTTAAGATATTACATGTAGCAGGATTTCTACCGCTTATTGTTAGTTCCATAAGTTTGTTACATTTTCTGAAAAAAATACAATTGACCATTCTGTCCCTAAAATACAATTTGATTCAGCATTTTTCTCTTATTCCTAAAACATCAATAGGCAATTAGCGATTATTGTCAGCATTGTTCACACTAACTGAGTAGAGGGTTTTCCCAAAATGAAACCCAATTTCCTTCATAATTTATTATTTACTTAATCAGAACAGATGGTGCATACATTTAACCCTTTGAGCGCTGGAACCGGATTTTGAAGGCCTTTGCAAACAGTTTGGATCCAGATGAGACGCCACAGAACGTGGCGTCTCATCAGGATCCAAACTGTTTGCTATTTTGATAGTATTCTTTGATTTTTTTTTGAAGAAAATGCTAATTTTAGAAATTCAGCAGACGACATTTTAGCAGATGACAAATTACCCAGCATGCAAAGGGTTAACCCTCAAAATTTCCACTCAGAAGCCAAGTGAAAATGGCTAATACAACCAGCACAAAACCAGAACAGCCTGCGAGTAACTCGCAGTCAGTTCCGGTTTTATACTGTTTGCTGCTCATCAGTGTCTTAGGGCTGGAAACGAAGCCTTTAAAACTTGAATATACTGAGAAGTCTTAAATTAAATTTGATTTTTCTAAGCCACTACAAACGCGTCAAATTGTGTTTCCGAGCGGAAAAGAGTTAACACATGGCTGTCATTTTAACTTTAAAGGATGTTTATGTTAATTTTTTTTTAATTCAGCCTCATTCTGCAACGACTAGGCTTAATTCATGTGTGTAAAGTGTCATCCCAGATAAGCCTGTTCAGTCTGCACAGGCTAATTACTGTCAAGACTTTCTGCTTTTATTGAACCTTTGTTTAAAGGAAGTCTCTTTTAAACCAAAATCCAGTGTAGGTGGAGCGGACTGCACAGGCTAATGTAACACTTAATTTTATTAAGCCCAGTTTTCCCAGAATGTGGTACATTTTATCAACAGAATTCGTGAAGCTTGGGAGTCCGCTTTAGGAAGCGAACCTCTTGTAGACAACGTTCCAGAGCCCTTGAAATCGCCTCACTCCTACACCAGGCAGAAAACATCGACAGTGATCAACTTATCCCAATTCTTCAAGTAAGCCATTCTGACCTTAACATGTCTTTATGTTTAGATCTGATATTTTACTCATAATTTCTGTAAGCTGATATTCCTGAAACAAATGTTAAAATAAGTCTTGGTAATGGGTGCATAAATATTTTACTTAAAGTAATTACGCATCACAGTAAAAAAAATATAAAAATATATCAATCTATCTCAGCTGATAAGTTTAAGAATTTTTTTATGTAAAATCTTAATGTTGATATCAGAGAAAATTACCCATTACTTCTAAAAGCAAAGAAAATTTTGTACAATATTTCGAAAAATAAAGTTAAAAAATTAAAAATCTGTGTTCAATATAGCAATTGCCGAAATTTCAATGCCAGATGTGGTCTGGTAACATAGATGTTTGTAGATATAAAATGCAAGTTTTTATTTTTTTTGTGACACAATTAATTCCATTTTAATTTCTTGCAAATATATATATTCAGACGACACAAGAACACTAAAATGGTACCATGTTCATTTTGATTTTCAGGCACATGTTGGCAGACCTGTGGGGCGGTAACCTCTATGTTGTCCTAGTTTATGACCCCTCCTTTGACCTGTTATCAATGCTTCGAGTGTCTCTCAACTATTACCATGGCGACCACAAGTACAACATTGCGGAGGTCACCATTCACATGCATGGTAATGGTGTATGATAATTAACCCTTTGAGCGCTGGAACCGAATTTTGTAGGCCTTTGCAAACAGTTTGGATCCAGATGAGACGCCACAAAACGTGGCCTCTCATCAGGATCCAAACTGTTTGCTATTCTGATAGTATTCTTTGAAAAAAAATCGAAGAAAATGCTAATTTAAGAAATTTAGCAGACAACATTTTAGCAGACGACAAATTTCCCAGCATGCAAAGGGTTATGATGAATTGAGTCTCATTCTGGGAAAACTGAGCTTAATGCATGTGCGTAAAGTGTCGTCCCAGATAGCCCATGCATTCTCCACAGGCTTATCACGGACAACACTTTTCGCCTTTATGTTTTTATTTAGTTTAAAGGNCAAAGCAGATTTATTTTGGCTTGGTAAAGATCAAGTTTCTATGTGAATATAATTTTTGTTGAGTCTGCTTGTGGCTAGGTCAATATAGTAGGCACAATTGTCGTGTGTGTGTGTGCTTGTGCGTGTGCGTGTGTGTGCGTGTGTGTGTGTGTGCGTGTGTGTGCGTCCTAGCTTGTCTGGACTTTAAACTTTGTAATTTAATGTGCAATTTTAAAATATCTTACCACAAATGTTCACCATGAAAAGGCAATGTATTGCGTGTAACTCCTTTTGCGTTTAACTCCTGTTGCCCTACCTCAAAGGTCAAGGTCACACTTAGAGCTCAAAAGTGAAACTTGGTCATAAAACAGTCGTCCAGACTGTTACTTTATCATTCATCATGCAATATTAAAACAATTTATCAAATGTTGGCACCCAAAACTAAACCCCCAACCTCGAGTGTTTAGGTCAAACTTTGGGGTAAAAGCCTAAAAGGTGCGATTTTGCATAAAACAGCTTGTCTGTCTTGTAATTGTGTAATTTATCATGCAATTTTAAAATAACTTAACACAAATGTTCACGATGTGAAGACTTTGTGTCGCATGTCATACAAAACTCCCTACCACTAATGTCAAGGTCACGTTTAAAGGTCAAAGGTTTAATTTGGCCATAAAACAGCTTTTCCAAGCTGTGACTTCATCTTTCATCATTCAATTTTAAAATATTTTACCGCAAAAACATACACCATGTTGAGAACCACTGTCATGTTTAACAATAGTCTATTAGTCTCACTAGCTCAATAATCAAAGGTCGGTCTTAACTGGAACTTACAGGTCAAATACCCAAATGTGGCAAAGAACTCTTTGTCTGGACTGATCATTTATCATGCAATTTAACCCTTTGCATGCTGGGAAATTTGTCGTCTGCTAAAATGTCGTCTGCTGAATTTCTCAAATTAGCATTTTCTTTGATTTTTTTTCAAAGAATACTATCAGAATAGCAAACAGTTTGGATCCTGATGAGACGCTACAGAATGAGACGCCACGTTCTGTGGCGTCTCATCTGGATCCAAACTGTTTGCAAAGGCCTTCAAAATCCGGTTTCAGCGCTCAAAGGGTTAAAAATGTATCACCAATAACGTTCACCATGTTGAGAGATTTGTCACCTCTTTGTTACACTATTGGCAAAAGGTCATCCAAGTGAATGACATAACTTGTTATATAATTACAATAATCATTGAAAATGGACATGTTGGCGACTGGCATCTAGGAAGTATTGATATTGAATATAAATTCTACAGCCTACATTTTTTTACATTTGTCAATGAAACTTCAAATACAATTCTTCTTGTTCATATAGTTTTACCTCTCTGAATGCCATCAGTAGATGCCAATAGACATTTTCTTAACACCTTTCAATGCGGTACTTGACTAGTCTCCTAAATTAATAGGCAATGGTACAAATGTAACCATAGTACAAATATGTGTCGTGTTCTGTGAAAACTGGGCATAATGCTTGTGCGTAAAGTGTTGTCCCAGATTACCCTGTGCAGCCGCACAGGCTAATCAGGGACGACAATTTCTGCTTTTATGGAATTTTTTGTTTAAATGATGTCTCTTCTTAGCGAAAATCCAGTTTAGGCAGAAAGTGTCGTCCCGGATTAGCCTGTGCGGCTGCAATCTGGGACAACACTTAACGCAATGCATTATGCCCAGTTTTTTAGAACACAACACATATAATGATNACCTCTCTGAATGCCATCAGTAGATGCCTATAGACATTTTCTTAACACCTTTCAATGCGGTACTTGACTAGTCTCCTAAAAAAATAGGCAATGGTACAAATGTAACCATATTACAAATATGTGTCGTGTTCCGTGAAAACTGGGCATAATGCTTGTGCGTAAAGTGTTGTCCCAGATAAGCCTGTGCAGCCGCACATGCTAATCAGGGACAACAATTTCTGCTTTTATGGAATTTTTTGTTTAAATGATGTCTCTTCTTAGCGAAAATCCAGTTTAGGCGGAAAGTGTCGTCCCGGATTAGCCTGTGCGGCTGCAATCTGGGACGACACTTTACGCAATGCATTATGCCCAGTTTTCTCAGAACACAACACATATAATGATAGTACAAAGATAAGGGTTGTACAAATACAACAGAAGTACAAGAAGATATTATTCATATGTTTGATGAAAAGGAAACATACTTCAAAATCTAAAACAATTGACTGAATTTACTAAATACATCTGATCCTTTGCAGATAAGTTGCAAATAGTGCTAGGTACAATATATGAGCCTTTATCTGGGACAATGGGGCTTAATGTATGTGCATAAAGTATCGTCCCTGATTAGCCTATGCAGTCCACATAGGCTAATGATAGACAACACTTTCTGCCCGAACTGGATTTTTGCTAAAACTAGGCTATGAGACTTCCATTATACAAAAAATACCATTAAAGCATAAAGTGTTGTCCCTGATGAGCCTGTGCAGACTGGCTAATCTAGGACGACACTTTACGCACATGCATTAAGCCCCATTTTCCCAGAGTGAGGCTCATTTGGTATTTCAGGAAAGGATGTTGTTTTCGTAAGCATTCAGGACATAATAGCACAGGCTCGGACGCTTGGAGCTTCTCTGCCACCAGGGAGCTCCCTAATACAGATGTTTCTACAGAAAGCCATGGCCGGCATGGACCTCATCAACAAATTTAAGTAAGAATAGTTGATTCATTTTATATCTGATGGAGGAATTTCAACCTGACATTATTTCTTTAATTTCAGTGTGATGTTTTATGGGCTTTAAAAGTTGTGGTGGCAATGCTTTTTTGGTATCATCCTTCTGTATGTTTGTGTTGTCAGTCATCATGGTTGCATGCCGAAATTTGCTGTATAATTTTGTATTATCTTAATTATCTTTCAAGAATTGTAAAGAATACAAAATGCCATTCTTCCCTAAGAAGGCAGTCATCAATATCAAAACTGTTTCTTTCTGCATAAGCATTGTCTTTAGCATACACACTTTTCTTGCATTGTTTACAGAAAGACTGTTGTATTTTCCAGCATGTTGGTGAAGAATTTTGAATAAACAAAGTTATATTCTGTCCTGTAAATGAGAGTGCATCTTTTGTAAGACTTGTTTAGTGTAAAGGCCATACAAATTCAGTAGATTTGGTGTCCACCTTGGGACCAATCAGTCCTAGGTTCAATCCCTGCACAGGAAGCGTTCTCATGATCTTTCCAAATACACAAAGTACACATTCTTTAGAAAGAAACAGCCCCAGACTTCAATCAAGCTTTAACAAATATGAGCCTCATTCTGGGAAAACTGGGTTTAATGCATGTGCGTTTAGTGTCATCCCAGCCTGTGCAGTATGCACAGGCTAATCAGGGAAAACACTTTCCGCCTAGAGTGGATTTTTATTTGGAAGAGACATCTTTTAAACAAAAAATTCCATAAAAGCGAAAAAGTGTCGTCCCTGATTTCCCTATGCGGACTACACAGGCTAATCTTGGATGAAACTTTATGCACATGCATTAAGCCCAGTTTTCCCAGAGTGTGACTGAAATATTTTACATTGCAAACTAACATTTTAACATCTGAAGACTGACAGCATTGATACCAATTTCAGGAATATTGAGTTGATAGGCCTGGAGAAGGTCCTGCCGACGTGTGCGGGTCTTCCCATGAACATGACGGTAAATGTGGGTGCATTCAGCTACGTCCACATGGACCTGACCTCCAACGCTCTCATGTATATGGCACAGCAGAGCCCCAGCATAGAGGCCATCTCAGAACAGCAAATTGTGTGAGTATACGCATACACTCATGTAGAGGGATTTATAGAAATTTTGAATATGAACAAATACACAATTCATGAGTTCCCCCCAGGTTTTTTTAGCTCCTCCGTCCGCAATTGTGATTTAACAAAGCTTTTATACTTACATGAATGATGTGTTTAAAACTTTTCATACCGCCACATTACCTGACCTCAATTTTACACCTTTATAATTACCTACATTTGGATTTTCAGAAGGTCCACATAGTTCGCCCCAAAATCACGCATTTTGTCCAACATCAATACAGCTTGCTACAAAGCTTGGATGCTTGAATTTATTTTATCTTTGAAACTCTCAACTCTTCCACATGACCTGACCTCATTTATTTTTTTACCTTGACCTTGACGTACTTTTCAACTTAGACTTATTCAGAAGGTCAGCATTCTTGTTTAACGCAAATATCAATACTATGGACTAAGAAGATTTTATACTTTGATTAACCCTTTGAGCGCTGGAACCGGATTTTGAAGGTCTTTGCAAACAGTTTGGATCCTGATGAGACGCCACAGAACGTGGCGTCTCATCAGGATCCAAACTGTTTGCTATTCTGATAGTATTCTTTGAAAAAAAATCGAAGAAAATGCTAATTTTAGAAATTTAGCAGACGACATTTTAGCAGACGACAAATTTCCCAGCATGCAAAGGGTTAATG
>VMBQ01009733.1:23035-33158 GCA_007657795.1 Dreissena rostriformis
GTCATCCTTCAAGGTCAGAGGTCAAATATATGTGGCCCAAATCGCTTATTTTATGAATACTTTTGCAATATTGAAGATAGCAACTTGATATTTGGCATGCATGTGTATCTCATGGAGCTGCACATTTTGAGTGGTGAAAGGTCAAGGTCATCCTTCAAGGTCAGAGGTCAAATATATGTGGCCCAAATCGCTTATTTTATGAATACTTTTGCAATATTGAAGATAGCAACTTGATATTTGGCATGCATGTGTATCTCATGGAGCTGCACATTTTGAGTGGTGAAAGGTCAAGGTCAAGGTCATCCTTCTAGGTCAAATATATGGGTCAAAATTGCTCATGTAATGTAACTTCTGCAATATTGAAGCTAGCAATTTTATATTTGACATGCATGTGTATCTCATGGAGCTGCACATTTTGAGTGGTAAAGGGTCAAGGTCAAGTTCATCCTTCAAGGTCAAACGTCATATAGGGGGACATTGTGTTTCACAAACACATCTTGTTTTTGTACTGGAATTGAGTTAAACGGATAAACAAAATTCCTACTTACTTACTCTTCTTTTGTGTGTTTATCACGGGCAACATAATTCCATACAAAAGACAGTAGGAATATATTATACAATTTAATCTTGTAATTTGAGCTAATAGAGATCACGAATATGTTGTAAATAAAAAGGATTAAATAAATATTTTTTTTTTTTTATATTAAAAACTGGTTTAAGTCCTCTGTTAAATTTCTTGGTATAGTAAAAAAGGGATGGAGAAATAAGCTGCATCATGCAAAAATAGGTCTTATGCCATATGCGACCAGCGTAGCCCCAGACCAGCCTGCTCATTCTGGTCAAGAGCTACCCTGTCCTCTAAAAAAAGGCATGCAAGGTTTTGTGGTCTCATTAGCGTACAGGGTAGTTCCTGACCAGACTGCACAAATGCAGTCATATGACCCATTTGTGTCGTGTTCTGAGAAAACTGGGCTTGATGCATGTGCGTAAAGTGTCATCCCAGATTAGCCTATGCAGTCCACACAGGCTTATCAGGGATGACACTTTCCGCCTTAACTGGATTTTCGATAAGAAGAGACATCATTTAAAGAAAAATTCCATAAAAGCAGAAATTGTTGTCCCTGATTAGCCCGTGCGGACTGCACAGGCTTATCTGGGATGACAATTTATGCAAAAGCATTATGGCCAGTTTTCTCAGAACACGACACATTTTGGCATGGCTCGGCTTAAATGGTGTCTAATTTGGCTTTAACAGCCTTCATCTGAAAGATAGCAATTGTCAGGTATTTAAGAGCTGGAACAGTTAATCATTTTTTCGAATATTATGTTATTAGGGGGGATGTTAACGTTGCCAAAATTTGAATGCATTGAATATACTAATGGTGGTATCAGTGGGGGCAATGATATCAGTGGGGGCAGTGGTATTAGTGGGGGCAGTGATATCAGTGGGGCAGTGGTATCAGTGGGGGCAGTGGTATCAGTGGGGGCAGTGGTATCAGTAAGGGCAGTGGAATCAGTGGGGGCAGTGGTATCAGTGGGGGCAGTGATATCAGTGGGGGCAGTGATATCAGTGGGGGCAGTGGCGGCAGTGGTATCAGTGGGGGCAGTGATATCAGTGGGGGCAGTGGGGGCAGTGATAGTGTGAAAGCTGTGTGATTGGAGTTTTGTTATATAATGCATGGAAAGACCACAGAACCATCTTGTGCACTTCAGCACAATTTATATTTTAACAGCCAATAAAGATATAAGCTCATTTGGGTCTGATTAAAAAAAATTTAATAGAAGTAATTTATTTGTCAAATGTTTTGAAATAACTTCATAGAAAAATTCGTAAAGCTAAGGTCACAGTTTCAATGAATATTTTCTTATTATCTTAAATACCAACATCACAAACTGGTCTGTTAAGATTTGAACTATTAAGCAATGATAAAAATGATAAGCGCTGTACCAAGCAAAAATGAGTCCAAAGCCATCGAGCGTAGCTCCAGACCAACCCTCACAGTCTCATCAGGAGCTACCCTGTCTGCTTATGAGACCACGAAACCATTTGTGTCTTTACAGCGAACAGCGATTGCACGGGCTGATCTGTAGCTACGTTGGCCGCATATGGCATAAGACCCATTTACGCGTGATGCGGCTCATAAATCCTTTAGCTGTCAGTGCACTGTTGTTATCACATGTGCTGCCATGTATATTTAGCTGTCAGTGCACTGTTGTAATCACATGTGCTGCCATGTATATTTAGCTGTCAGTGCACTGTTGTTATCACATGTGCTGCCATGTCTATTTAGCTGTCAGTGCACTGTTGTTATCACATGTGCTGCCATGTATATTTAGCTGTCAGTGTACTGTTGTTATCACATGTGCTGCCATGTATATTTCAGCGGCAAAATGTACCTGCTTCACCACTCTGGGTCACAAATTCTATTCAACGACCCGAAAGTTGAAACTACGGACTTTTACTGCATGCCGGCAGACACCCAGTCATCAATGATTCTGGGTCGCTCGTTCTGCGCACAGTTTACGCATGCTAACGTCACTGGTTCATCACAGCATGCATATTTCCCGCTCTCTGGACCATTTGACTTGTCAGTTAAGATGACACAACGTGATGGGTAAGTCAGGCTGACTGTATTAGGATTTGTGTTGTGTTCTTAGAAAACTGGGCAAAATGCTTGTGCATAAATTGTCATTCCAGATTAGCCTGTGCAGTCCGCACAGGCTAATCAGGGACGAAAATTTCCGCTTTTATGACATTTTTCGTTTAAATGAAGTCTCTTCTTTGCAAAAATCCAATTAAAGCGGAAATTCTCATCCCTGATTAGCCTGTGCGGACTGCACAGGCTAATCTTGTATGACAATTTACGCACAAGTATTTTGCCCAGTTTTCTCAGAACACGACGAATTTGATGAATTTTATGGAAAAGGAATTATGAAGTAGCAATTTTGCATAGTATAAATAAGATATTATTATTATCTCAAACAATAATAGAGACAAAAATGTCATGTGACGTAATAACACATTATTGTTTGTTGGGAACCACAGAAACAAACACCAGTTTATAATAGTTTTCATCGCGATTTATTTCTGTTGAATATTTTCTAATGCAACGCTTGCTAATGTTCGTGAAATACAATCTAACAGCGGGGCGGGCCAACATGGCCGCCACGACACGAAAGCGCGACC
Organism: Dreissena rostriformis; assembly: GCA_007657795.1. Lineage (NCBI taxonomy): Eukaryota > Metazoa > Mollusca > Bivalvia > Myida > Dreissenidae > Dreissena > Dreissena rostriformis. The sequence goes on from VMBQ01009733.1 coordinate 26,223, forward strand.
GCTCTCTTCGCTGGCTAAAGGTGGACTCCTCTTTATCCAAAGTACCCATTAACATAAAATAATACTATTCTTTATAACATATTTGATTGGTCAAAGTGATTAACAGAACATCCGTTGATTACTCATTGGCTCGGTCAAAGAGTTCCCTTACCCCGTGTTATTTGCCGATTGGTTGAGTTTTTTTCCAATTAGACGTTCCCCGGGAATGAAATAAACAAGCTATTAATACATCAAACCATTTATCGTATAATCCTCTTATATGTCTGGTCTGACTAATCAATGTATTGTCCGATAGGTAATTTACAAGGATTACGATTTTGGTTGCATCACTCTATAGAGTCTAGCGACAATAGTACTTCCTTTGATCGGTGTAGATCAATGGATGTGTTAAGTCATTAAGTTTGATTAAACTTTCCGTTTCAATACTTCTGACCATTTTATCAATTGGATGTCTTGTTGACTAAACGTCTCTAATTAGCAGATGAACCTTTGACCTTTCAAACTGTCGACCTACATCTAGTGTACTTTAACAATGCATGCAAAGATATGTCATATTTCTACTTGCGAAATGGTCAATATATCATAAAAATTTGCTATTAAATTTCCGAAATTCATTTATGTTATTATTATTCCCAATATTCAAATATTTTCTTTATACAATTACTATGAGATAATATATATCATTGATTACAATAGTTATTTTATTCGTAATAATTGATGAAACTAAACTTTTAACATTTTCTCACACTATTAAAACATCTCATTATTCCTATCATATTATTAATATTATCTGTAATTAAATTATAATTATTGATGTAAATAAACTTTCAACATCTTCTACATTATTAAAACATCTAAGCATTCCTATCATATTACTAATATTCTCTGTAATTAAATTTCTATCATATTGCTATATTGTATAACATAATATTTATTATATAAGAATAATTAATATGCATACGCAGTTAAGTTACAGTCATAAATATATATATCCAGTTGTTACGTACATTTTGTTTAAACCTATTAATTTTAGCTTGATTGCAGCGAAAGCCTGAGGCTTATTTGAAACGCTCTCGAGTCCGTTTCCTGGGACTTGAACCAGTACTTGGTGTCTATTTGGGAAATCTAAAGAATGCTCCCACATTGGGGATCAAACCCGCGACCTCCTGGTTGCTACGCAGAAACCACGTACATTTATGGATAGGCCCCTATAATTTATCCAAACTTTCAGCCCAATCCATGCATTAACTTAATGTCAAGATATGTCTTGTAAATTTCTGTGAATCAATATGTTTTAACGTAATTTAAAATTATTCTGCTATGTGCAAAAACAAAGAAATGAGGAAAAATAATTATTTACAATTTAGAAAATGAATCAAGAACATATGAGCCTCTCTTTCTAAAAACGGGGCTTAATGCAAGTGCATAAAGTGTCGTTCCAGATAAGCCTGTGAAGTCCGCACAGGCTCGTCAGGGAAGACACTTTCCGCTTGTAGAAAATCTCTTCTTAGCAAAATTCCAGTTTAGGCGGAAAACATCATCCCTGATTAGCCTGTGCAGACTGCACAGGCTAATCTGGGACGACACTTTACGCACATGCATTAATACTGACTGTTGTTTTGCCCAGTGTCACCTGGTACGATCACATCTGGGAGTACTTCATAGAGCAACAGGCAGACGGAGCGTTGGTTGATAACCTCAGATACTCGCACAAAGGCGAAGGTCAGTAGACAACCATTATGAAATTTTCAATGAACTTCGTTCTGGGAAAACTGGGCTTAATGCATGTGTGTAAAGAGTTGCCCCAGATAAGCCTGTGCAGTCTGCACAGGCTAATCAGGGACAACGCTTTCCACTTTCGTTTTTTGTTTTAAAGGAAGTCTCTTCTAAACAAAAACCCACTTTAGGCAAGAAGTATTGACCCTTATAAGCCTGGGAAGCCTGCACAGGCTATGCTGGGGCAACACTTAACACTCATGCATTAAGCCCAGTTTTCTCAGAGCTAAGCTTCTTTAGACTATTGTCACTTTATTTCTTTCTTTTTATGCCCCTGGTAGGGTGGCATATAGTGATCCCAATGTCCGTCTGTCCGTCCGTCCGTCGGTCTGAAATTCTGTCACACTTAAACTTAAACTTTAAAGTTTGCGTTTAGATTCGAAAATTGTTCATAACTTTTGCAATATTGATCATAGAAACTTGATATTTGGAATGCATGTGTATCTCATGGAGCTTCACATTTTGAGTGGTGAAAGGTCAAGATCATCCTTCAAGATCAAAGGTAAAAAAAATCAAAAAATCAAAGCGATGCAGTAGGGGGCATTTTGTTTCTGAAAAAACTAATCTCTTGTTCTTTTTTATAATTAATATTGTGATATGAAACTGAAGATACTTTATATTTTCCTTAGATTCAGTTATTAGATTTGCTATTTAATTAAATTTTGTTATTTGAGAACATAATCTTAAAACTAAACTATATACACTCACTACTTTGCAAGTGAATGTTATGTTGAAAGGTTTTAGTGAAAACAAGTTTTCAATTTTACATATCCTCATGATTGTAGGTTAGATTTGCCTTGAAAGCTTTCTTTGTAGTATTCTGAAAATCACATTCTGTAGGACTTACTATAAAATGAATGAGCAAATATATTTGAGCCTTGCTCTAGTAAAACAGGGTTTAATGCATGTGCGTAAAATGTCATCCCAGATGATACTTTGCGCCTTAACTGGATTTTCGCTTAGCAGAGATTTCCTTTACACAAAAAATAACATAAAAGTGGAAAGTATCGTCCCTGATTAGCCTGTGTGGACTGCACAGGCTAATCTGGGACGACACTTTACGTATGTGCATTAAGCCCCGTTTTTCCAGAGCAAGGCTCATTTTTTCTTTTACAGGTTACATCATGAAGAACAGATATTTCTACTGGCATCTGACCAACAACAGGAAGACTGGCGACCTTATTGTTGACTCAGAGTTACCAGAGATGTCTATTAGTTACCATGGGGACTGGACGAGCCTGAAAACAGCGGTTCTCTATGACTTCCACTATACGGACCTGATTTCTATGATGCAGAAACCCTATTTGGGATGGGGTTATAGGGTAATATCAGATTAACATCTCGGTCTGTATGACCACGATTGTGAGGGGAACTTGGTCTGTATGGCCACGGCTTGTAATGGGAAACTTGGTCTGTATGACCACAGCTTGTAAGGGGAAATAACCTGGTCTGTATGCCCTCAGCTTGTAAGGGGAAAGATTTTGGTCAGTATGACCACTGCTTGTTAGGGGAAATAACTTGGTCTGTATGCCGACAGCTTGTAAGGGGAAAGATCTTGGTCTGTATGACCACTGCTTGTAAGGGGAAATAACTTGGTCTGTGTGACCACTGCTTGTAAGGGGAAATAACGTGGTCTGTATGACCACAGCTTGTAAGGGGAAATATCTTGGTCTGTATGACCACAGCTTGTAAGGGTAATTAACTTGGTCTGTATGCCCACAGGTTGAAAGGGAAAAGATCTTGGTCGGTATTACCACAGCTTGTAAGGGGACAGATCTTGGTCTGTATGACCACAGCTTGTAAGAGGAAAGATCTTGGTCTGTATGCCCACAGCTTGTAAGGGGAAAGATCTCGGTCTGTATGCTCATAGCTTGTAAGGGGAAACTTGGTCTGCATCCCCATAGCTTGTAAGGGGAAATAACTTGGTCTGTATGACCACAGCTTGTGAGGGGAAATAACTTGGTCTGTATGACCACAGCTTGTGAGGGGAAACTTGGTCTGTATGCCCATAGCTTGTAAGGGGAAGTAACTTGGTGTGCATGACCACAGCTTGTGAGGGGAATAACTTGGTCTGTATGACCACAGCTTGTAAGGGGAAACTTGGTCTGTTTGCCCATAGCTTGTGTAAGAGGAAACTTGGTATGTATGCCCATTGCTTTTAAGTGGAAAGATCTTGGTCTGTATGCCCACAGCTTGTAAGGGGAAACTTGGTATGTATGCCAATAGCTTGTAAGAGGAAACTTGGTCTGTATGACCACAGCTTGTAAAGGGAAACTCTGTATGCCCACAGCTTGTAGGGGGAAACTTGGTATGTATGCCCATGGCTTGTAAGTGGAAAGATCTTGGTCTGTATGCCCACAGCTTGTAAGGGAAAACTTGGTCTGTATGCCCGTAGCTTGTAAGGAGAAAGATTTTGGTCTGTATGCCCACAGCTTGTAAGGGGAAACTTGGTATGTATGCCCATAGCTTGTAAGGGGAAACTTGGTCTGTATAACCACAGCTTGTAAGGGGAAAGATCTCGGTCTGTATGACCACAGCTTGTAAAGGTAAACTTGGTCTGTATGACCACAGCTTGTAAGGGGAAACTTGGTCAGTATGACCACAGCTTGTTAGGGGAAAGTTGGACTGTATGACCACAGCTTGTAAGGGGAGACTTGGTCTGTATGATCACAGCTTGTTATGGGCAAAATCTCGGTCTGTATAACCACAGTTTGTAAGGCGAAATATCTTGGTCTGTATGCCAACAAGGGGAAACTTGGTCTTTATGACCACAGCTTGTAAGGGGAAACTTGGTCTCTATGACCACAGCTTGTGAGGGGAAAGATCTCAGTCTGTATTACCACAGCTTGTACGGGGAAACATGGTCTGTATGACCACAGCATGTAAGGGGAAATTTGGTCTGTATGACCACAGCTTGAAAGGGGAAATTTGGTCTGTATGACCACAGCTTTTTTTATGAATATCAGTTTTTAACTAATTAATAATTCTAAAACAATTTATGTATATATTATGAAAGCATTTCATGCATAACCAAACTGTTCCTCTCAAATAATTCTATAGTGGCCAAGATAACTTAACATGATCTACTTTAATGTGTAGAGTTTAACCAGCACCTCCCCACCACCCTACCATTTGCTGTTTCCAAATAGATATGTGTCGCGTTTTGAGAAAACCGGGCATAATGCTTGTGCGTAAATTGTCATCCCAGATTAGCCTGTGCAGTCCGCACAGGCTTATCCGGGACGACTATTTCCGCTTTTATGGAATTTTTTGTTTAAATGATGATTCTTCTTAGCGAAAATCTAGTTTAGGCGGAAAGTGTCGTCCCTGATTAGCCAGTGCGGACTGCACAGGCTAATCTGGGATGACACTTTATGCACATGCATTTTGCCAGGTTTTCTCACGACGCTCCACATTTGCCAGTTTATCAAAATATTTACTTATTTATTCAGATTTATCACAACCATGAAGTCGGCGACATGAGGCTCAAGTTTTTCTATATTTCCCCGACTTTGTCTGGTCAGTTGCAACTTAACATTACCAGTAGTGAGAGTAAACCTGGCAAGGCTGTTCAAGATGTGCAGTTCCTGGCCTCGTATCATTGGTAAGACCTTTAAAAGAAAAATTAGCCCTGTTGTTGGAAAACTGGGCTAAATTCATGTGCTACAGTGTAGTCCCAGATTAGCCGGTGAAGTCTGCACAGGCTAATCAGGGACGACACTTTACGCTTTTATGGTATTTATCGCTTAAAAAAGGTCTCATATCAGTGAAAATCCAGTTTAAGCGGAAAGTGTCATCGCAGATTAGCCTGTGCAGTCAGCTGTATAAGGCATCCAGCTGTGAAAGTTTTAAANCGTCCGTCCGTCCGTCCGTCTGTAAACAATTTGTAAACATCTTCTTCTACTAAACCATTGAGCCAATTTCAACTAAATTTCATGTTGAGCATCCCTAGGTCATGGGACAAAAGAATTGTTAAAAAAAATTTGATCACATAACCAAGATGGCCGCCATGACCATATATGGTAAAAACCTTAAAAAATCTTCTTGTCAGAAACCGCTCATCAGATTTTCAAAAAATTTCACAGGGATGACCTTTGAAGGCTCCCCTGAAAAAGTTGTTCAAAGAAATTTGATTCGTCAAAAAACATGGCCGCAGGAGCTCGTTGAACTTTGCATGTTTATTCGTTTTTGCCTATTTTGTGAAAACTTTCAAAAATCTTCCACATTTTTTGTCCGATCCTTTCCAAATTTGCACAGTGTCTTTATATCAATGAGGACACGAACCCTACAAAAAATGAGCATTATTGGTCCATGAAGTACAGAATTACCTCCCCTTGAATTGAGAAAATGGTGTTTATGCAATAAAGTCCAAATTTTTCATCCAATTCTTTCCAAACTTGTAAGGATTTAGCATGGTTCAAACAAGGGAAACAACTACGGTTTATGCATGTTCTTTTTATTACAGATTTGCCTCCCTTTAATTCATTTAAAATCTCATTTTACAGCAGAGATTCCAAATCTGACCTGTAAATGAGCCCCATATTTACTGCCAGTGCTAGGTTACCTTTTCCCATTTGATCATTCTTAAGTATTGGTCTTGTCTATATTTCCCCGACTTTGTCTGGTCAGTTGCAACTTAACATTACCAGTAGTGAGAGTAAACTTGGCAAGGCTGTTCAAGATGTGCAGTTCCTGGCCTCATATCATTGGTAAGACCTTTAAAAGAAAAATTACCCCTGTTGTTGGAAAACTGGGCTAAATTCATGTGCTACAGTGTAGTCCCAGATTAGCCGGTGAAGTCTGCACAGGCTTATCAGGGACGACACTTTACGCTTTTATGGTATTTATCGCTTAAAAAAGGTCTCATATCAGTGAAAATCCAGTTTAAGCGGAAAGTGTCGTCGCAGATTAGCCTGTGCAGTCAGCTGTATAAGGCATCCAGCTGTGAAAGTTTAAAAAAAATCTTCCAAAAAAGCCAAAAAAAAGTTTCAGTACATAAACTTTGGGACATACATACGAACATACAACATGTGCACATATTGTAAAAGGCAGGATTATTTGAGCTTTCTTCTAGGAAAACTGGGCTCAATGTATGCGCGTAAAGTGTCATCTCAGATAAGCCTGCAGTGCTCCAGCTAGGCCTAAATCGAAGGGCGCCGC
>VMBQ01009734.1:10622-31200 GCA_007657795.1 Dreissena rostriformis
TTGATATTGGTCATCTGCTCTTTGAAGGATCGATGCGTGGCTATCAAATTCAGCATTCATGAAGCTTATCAGCAAGTTGTGCACTATATGAAATCAAAATATGATTTCCAAGGTCATCTGTTTGGGAAATAATTAAACGTATATCGTAAATTGTGTTAAAGACGGCGTAAATTGTTTGAACTTGAAACAAGCGCGTTTAAATAAAATAGAACATAAAGAGTATTTGCCTTTAATTTGTTGACATATTAGTTCAGCGTATGATTGACATGTATATCTCATTAAAGAAAAGGTTGGGTAAAGTTTCTTGAAGCTGAAAACATATCTTCATGAAAGTATAAATAATCAAATAGGACTACGATAACACTACAAGTTTTACAATACAATATAGCATTAATTTTTTCTGCAATACATTTAGTTTCACGGCCGTTTAACACAAAACTATTTCGATTTCATGGAGGTAATTGAGTATGTTGATCAAACGTAAGTTTGCGGTTAAAACATGTTACGACGTTTTAACATACCTTTTTTAATAATCTGCACTGCCATTGTGCTCCGGTCATTTTCACGGAATAAATCTAGTATCAGAAGTATACCCCATTGCTGCAGAATACCACATTTGAGTATTCTTTTTAGCTTCTCACACTCTAAATCAATCATCGGCACTAAAATATCAATCGCAACAATACATTACATTAATGCTATACTAGTATGTGTCGTTCAAATAAATATAAAACTAAAATAATAAAAATAAATATAAACTGTCACGATGTTCATGCGTGTACTTGAAAATGTTGCAATGCAATTGACTTACTTGCATCATTTATTCTTCGACATCCGCGTAAACTGACCACTCCTTCAGCCATGGCGGATATCGCAAGGGGTGAGTCAGGTTATTGACTACAATTAAAAATAGTTCAAGTTCAGTCTTTTATATCTGCGTAGTAAATATCATTGTAATACTGCATGCCTTCATCATTCATATATCTAATGAGTTGTCCTTCAGAAAAAAACAATCTTGGCCAATATTGTGTGCTTTGTTACCAACGTCAAGCTTAACCTTATTATATATTATTATACATCTCTACTTCATCTTTGTATAAAAAGCATATTAAATTAATCGGAAAACAAAATATGAGCTGACTCATGAAAATGTCGCCCGCTACCACAATTCGAACAGCTATATATACGACATATTTATACACGTTCAAAAGGCGCAAACAAAAAGCGTAAGTTGTGATGAAGCAAGTTGTTAAAATAAAAAATTGCGACCCCTGATGTAAGGCTAAAAAAAACCAAGTGCATGGTTAAGTTTTACTCTACTTATTTATATTTGCTCGCCTGTTTCGAAAGCTTAGTTTAAGACTCACTGAGATGCCCCTCTACTTCGTTGTTAGGGTGAAATGAAATTGAATGTGTGAAGACAGAAGTTCACTATATAAAATAATATTGTGCTTGCTCAATTCAACTTACACCTCGCCTTTTAGGGTATTATTACTGGCACTAGTATACATTTACCGCGGTGTTCGCTTACGTGTGTTCTTGAGTGAGGAGATCCGTCTGGTACAGTTTATTTACATGTAGAAACATTTTACCATGTAAATTTAAATCCTTAATTTCTTAGTAAAGTTATATGCCTGACAAGCATTGTATTAGTTCCACATGTTTCTAATGTTTGAACTACTATTTCAAAGTTTGACGTTTTCCTTGAGAGAAACTACGTGGTTCTTGTGCGAGAATACCATCTCATACAGGTCACCACGTTATTTTAAAATCCCTCCATTCCTGGTCCAGTTATCAAAAGGACATGTTCTATTTGGACCATAAAGTTGTATATTTTCGACAGTTTGCCTGGAAGTTTGGCCTTAATGATGAAGGTAGACACATTGGTATTTTGTGGGACATTAAATGTCATTAAATGTGTAATATTTATAAATATGTTAATAATTAAATTATGTATTTTTACTGTTGACCTCATTTTTCTACCTTGGCCTCGACCTACGTAGTTCTTGCGAGCAACAACCCGTCTGAGGTCGACATTATTTTACAATTATTCAATGACATGTATTGCATTTCTACATACTGAAATGAAAAACAAACAAAGGTGTTACATAATTGTGTGCTTGTGTTTACCGCCAGTTATTACTTTACAACTTATTAATCTAGACATAGTACACATCACGTTTATAATATACTCTTATATGTTATGTTTGCGGACCAAACTGAAATTCACTTAATAATGGTTAAAAAGAAACACAAGGAAATATCCGTCATTGTATACATGAACGTGTATATTCGATTGGCATAGTGCTGAGATATTTTACACTTTATCAAATAGAAGCATATTTCTCCTCACATGACCTATTCCTAACATTACATATTATTTATTACAATAATGTGTTGTTCATTATTGAAATATGTGGCATTTACGTATTTTATTTAGACGTAGTTTATTTTAACATAATATAGGTCGCCGTTGCGTAGTGGATATGGTGTCAGCCTAGCAACCGGGAGATCACGAGCTTGATCCCCACGGTGAGAGCGTTACACCAAGTACAGGTTCTTAGTACCAGGAAACGGATTCGAGAGCGCTTCAATAAGCCTTATGCTTTCGACGTAATCGATCTTAAATAAATAGGTTTTAAACTTAATATAATATGCAAGCAACATCCGTATTCTATTAATAGCAAACATATCATGAGTTTTTTTTACGAATATCACGGTATGGAACAAAAAATAAAATATTAGAGGATGCGAAATTAGTGTGTGCACATAATGCAATATGAAAACAGTGGTGCTGTTGTCACAAAGATACGCCCGTTAGTTACGAAGTGTCAATTGAAACCAATATTTTTTCCCACCCTTTTGGGAATAGGGCCGGGCCATTTTGATCGGGAAAATACGTCGTTTTGCCTCACTTTGCGAAATTGGTGTATTCTAAGTTTTGCCCAAAAATACTTTACACTTGGGAATACGTGTTTTGAATATTATATTAACTAAGGTTTATCCCATAGAGCTGCATAGTGAAATAAACAAAATGTTCGATTTTTATTTACTTGTTTAACCTTTGACTGTGAATTTCGGGAAAATATATACTCTTTGCATTGGGAATGTGGAATAGACCAAAATACTGGTTGCACTGAATTAATTCAATATAGTTGGGGATGCTTGGGCGTCTTAAGTACAATCTCGGGATCAATTTACGCCTTTGTTCCGTAAAGTGTATATCTGTTTAATTTAGTCGAGTCATTTGAAAGTGTGGAAACTATTTAGCCAATACATATTTAGAATCTATGTGAATTTTTGTGATAGCCATTTATAATAGGAGACCAATATTTGATCATGTTTGTTTTATTTTGTGTTTGTAGTGCGTAATTGCCTAGCTTAGCGTAGAGAAATGAGTTTGGTGCTGATTTCCTTGAGTTTGTTATTTTCTTTAGAAAATAAATATTTTTTTATCCAAATTGTTTTTGTTTTCGTAGCTAATCACTTCAGTGGAATATGTTAAAATTAGTAGAATTGTGCTATTGAATAATGATATTTGCAAATCAAGTGGAAGATCGAAATCCTTTAAGTTGTTTTTACAGTAGATTCAGTTTTGTGTTGGCCTGTTCTTCGATATGGGTTTTTACGAAAAAAAATAATTCCACTGTTACTAAAGCATGTTCCGATATATTTATAATATTCTACTATTTCATTCAAATTATAGTTTATTTTGAATGAGAATTTTTGCAATGTACTTTGGTGCCACATAGTATAACTTTAGTTTTCTCTACATTGACTGCTTATTTCAATTGTTTGCAATATTTTTCAAAATCGTCTTAACATGTTTGACAAGTTAATGGGCAATCTGCTAATGCAAATACAAATAATACAAATACATAGCATTTAAATAGTGCAAAAATATTTACATATTATATTGCGCTTTACAATTACATATTTGGCTTTTAGACAAAAACTTGTAAACACGATACGTTTCTGTTCAAGAACTTTAAAAATGCAGACTTCTTATTAATATGACAAGAACACTCATTGTTGGTAAAATTGCCCCTGCATATTTTTGTTCAGCCTTGATCTGAAACTGGCTTCAGATTGACACCCTTAAGATACTTAGATAGATTGTTCCACCATTTTTGATCGACGGACGGCAACAGATCTATCAGCCAATTTTGTTCGCCGTCTACGGATGTAGAATTGTGTGTCATTGTGCCTGGTTCCATATACAATAATTTCAGTTTTTAATTGGTTAATTTTTAANGCTGAGGCCCTAACACCGCTTACACAATATCCGAACTTATTTATATTTATATGTTTTACTATAACTTAAGTCGTATTGAAAAGCTCAATACGCATGTATTTACCCGGCCAATTCAAAACTCGCACATGTTTTAACAACACTTAGAAAATACTGAATTGCGGGATTTTTATTGTGCAACATTTCATTTTTGCAGGATGATTTGGAGATATTTGTTTGACCCGACGAGCAGTATGGGAAAATACATGTTTAAAGTTCATTTTTATGAACGAAGTATATGTTTCTTAAATTGTGCATCGTTTATTTACTTCACTTTTTTCCGAAAGTCCCTTCACTAAGTTAGCAGTTTTGTTTTTTTTGTCATCATTTTGGGTTTGGGAAACCGGGTCCTGATTGGGAAAAATCGCGTCGTTAAGGCTTAAATTGGGATATTTGTGTTATATATTTGTTTTATTATTTGGTTTGCTACAACAATTTTTCACTTTAGAATACAGGTGTTTTCAATATTGTTTTTAAAAATGAATAGGGAAATACCACTAAATGTTGCAATCTATTTAAAACGAATTATTTTATTGTATTGTATTATTTGAGGGAGGGGTGATTGCCTTTAAATGGGGGATTTTAGGTGTCGCATAGAAAAATATATACTTTTTGAGATTCGGAATGAGAAAATTTGACAAAAAAGCACTTGTTAGGTAGTAATGTTCGAGGATTCGCTGTAAATCGATCATTCCAACAAGACAGGATGCTCGCTGATCTTAAACTGGACAACGAACGCATTTATCGTTGTAAAACTGTTCATTAACAACGCGAAAAAAATTCCTAACTGAGCACAGCACAGTAAATTATAACAAATAAAATTAGAAAATAAACTTTTCGCCTTGTCTGGATTTTCATTTAAAACATACTTCCTTTAAATGAAGAATTCCATAAAAAAACGGAAAGTCTCGTCCCTTATTAGCCTGGGACGTTACTTTAAACACATGCATTAATCCCAGTTTTCCCAGAGCGATGCTAATATGTATGCGGGCCGCTTAATACCAGTCGCCTTTTCAAGTATCACTTGTCATTTAAGTTAAGGGCAGAGCGAAAATTTTAAAACGTCCGGGACGCAAAAGGCTTTTTCTTTGATTTCGCTGACAATCTACTTTCTATTTAGATCTTTGATTTGGGAAGTCTACCAATCACAGCCGTGCAAAGTGGTGTACGGGCGAAGCGAACGTTCCACAAGTTTAGCCATCAGTAGGTTAAGTGGAAGCGACATTGGTGAGCGTCTGGATACAAACTTCTTTCATCGACGAGAAAAAGTATGTTCTTTAAATATATTGGGCTTAATTGGAACTAATATGTCATTGTTTTACTACGTATATTTGCATGCGTAGCTTTTAATAACAGCTATACATTAAATTAATGATGTACTACATGTACATGAGTTTGCTTTTTGAACGACTGTTATGACATGAATTTCCTACCTCGCGAAGTCATCAGTTGTTTAAAATATGTGCTTGCATAACAATTATTAAAATGATTCCTAAAGGTTGGTTTATGTGCGATTTTTTGTTCAGAACTGGTAATTATAATTCAGAGTTCGATATTGCGAGATATGTTCTGTTAGGAATCATTATTAATATCTGTGAATGACATATACTGTAGTAAATATGTTTGATGCATAAGAAATGTTAAGACACATGTATTAACAATTTATGAATACGTATGACCCTAAAAACGACTGTCAAGCCCTTACTGATGTATTCGGAATATCACGCTCAACGATTGTTCAGAGAACTTGCATCACTCCATTAGCTTGTTTATTGTCGTATGTAATGCAAAATAGTACACGCCACCAGACTGGTATATACTCTTGGAACAATCGACAAGCGTAATTTTTCTTTTATTAAATACACTTAAGCACTTTTATTTGCTAAAAATTTCGACCATGCTTATTGTTGTGCAGATGATGATGCTTATAATAAAACAAAGGGTTTCACATAGTTTTTATAATGCATGATAATGACATAACATGCCAAAAAAGTAGTCCGGTTAGAATGGTAATGCGGAATTAGAACAAATAGCGAATAAACTACTAAGTTTTTTTTCCTGTTGACATGCATTCCACTGATTGATACTGCCTCATTTCGTTTAGATCAAAACTGGTATAATATGATAACAGGTGGCGCCTAATCTACGGGCAAAAGCTTATTCCATAACAGTGAATTGTAATAAATCAGTAAATATCAGGGTATTATTGATTACAAAAGCATTATAATTCTTTCTATAAACTAATAATTCAGCCAAACAATTAAATCTTAGGTATTGCTTGATGCAACAAAATGCTTTTTACATATCCAACCCGTTAGATTATAGCATATAAGTGTGTGCGTTTGTGATACTTTTTATGATTATTAATTCAAAGCTGGCTCGGTTGCTGTAGAGCAGTGGATATGGTTTCCGTCTAGTGACTGTGAGGTCGCGGTGTCAATCCCCAAAGTGAGAATGCTCTCCAGATGACCATAAATACACCAAGCATTAACCCTACCCAGAAAACGGACTCGAGAATGTCTCAAAGAGCCTCAGGCTTTTAATGCAATCGAGCTAAAAATAAATAGGTTTAAACTAAAGTTGGCTAAAGCTGTTGATTATAGTTTAAACTGATTTAACGTAATCAAAACAACGTGATGGATGAAATTAATTTTTATCAATGTATTATTATTTAGAAGAACTACATACTTGTTTCGAAATTAAAATTTTCAAAAATGCAGATTCCTCGCATGGTATTACATTTCTTTCGCCACCTATTGTCGCCTAGTTTAAAATTATGTCGCCACTAAAAAAACAAGCTATTTATTCGCCGATGCAACAACATTATGTCGCCACAAAACAAATACATTTGTAGCATACATACACTACATACACTTAGCTTGTAGCTCTTTAGTAACGAGTTGAATGCGAAAAAACATAATGTTATATCATCAAGATTTCTTTATTGATGCATACTAATAGCATACAACGAACATATATATAGGCATGTTAATGATGTTGGTATAAACAAAACACTTCATATCATTTATTTGCTCGCTAAAGAATAGTAACAAAAAACGTAACACTATCATCAACTAAGAAAATTTACGAACATACAAATTGATGTTTTCTTTGGAAGAANTAGCGACTGCATGTTTTTCCAGAAATTAATAGAAACCTAACACATGTCTTCGAGAGTCTTTTTGGATTATCAACGATACAGCTACATACAAGATGGTCACAAAGTGTTCATGTGTTCATACAAGAGATTATTACCTACGATTTGTTAGAAAATGTTTGGCAGAAGTACCGGTACGTCGATTGCAAGTCTCACTGAAAGAACACTATCGGGCTAGTCTAAAGTGCATTGTTTCTGATAAGCTACACTTTACTTAAATAATAACAATTATGTTTCATATATACGTTAATTGTGTTTATCAAGAAGTAAATGGCCACTTTTTATATTCATTAATGAGTAACCACTGTCGAACTGCACATCGCGATTAATCGATAAATATTCGTGCAATATTTATCGTTGCCTTAGTAATAACCGAATAAACGAGACATTTATGTGACGCACCACTGTCATAGGAATACGAAATTGGAACGTAGACTTACAATTTTAGGTTTGATCGTCCTTAACATACGCCAGCGCCATTTTTTTTAGTAAAACTGCCTTACATATATACGAGTTTAATACTATTGGTGTACGTAATTTTGACCTATCATGTTATTCGTTTGTTCTGAAGGGATTCGCAATATTAAATCACCTTAATTGAAAAATCTTAAAATAATGTTTAAATGTTTCAATCTTTGTGGAATTCCATTGAGAGACCTTAACCAACATTCTCAACATATTAAATGAAAAGTGATCCATATCGGAAAATCTTCGCCACAGCGGTGTCATTTAATTTGAACCAAAGTTATTCATTGGAGAAAATGGAAGTATTTCGTGCCGAGTTTTTTAAAACGGACCTTTAATATTGGTTTATGTTTATATAATTGTATTCGTGTAAAACGTACTATGTTACTTATCTTGCATAAACATATTATTTCAAAACTACACTTCCTTTGCAATCAAAACTTGCCAAGCATTGTCCTTTTTTATAAAATGCATTTCAAACGATTGAAAATAAAATATCATATCTTCTACATTCCGGCAAACCAACCTCAAAACTAAACAGATTCTTGCCTGAAACCATTTGTTTTGTTTCGAGAAAAAAAAAGAAAAAAAAATCCTTGGTTTCATGCTTACTTGATATATTTTTTGTAAAAGTATTATCATGGCGTAGTTTTTATAAGCAGTCGACAAAAATGTATAGGCGCGCATTAGTTAGTTTGTTCAAGGGTTTACATACTTTGGATTTGAGTATGCATCCGTGTGTTTTTGTTTACCACTACAGTATATTTATATTAACTATTGTAGGCTAGAAGCTTTATTGCTGAAATAAAATGTGTTGTTGTTGTTGTTGCTGTTGTTAACCACAACAAATATAAACAAATGATTGGTAAACACAGGCATTGATTGACAGTTCATTTTCGGACAGATGAACGGAATATTCAGGCCACACACAACTATTCTGAAAATAATTATTTTTCACGATTTTCACCAGTCCATCAAACTCAATACAAAAAAGTGTTTGAATATGAAGCAAAATGTTGGTGTCTCCGAAGCAATGTACGGAAATATCGATCATGTTGCATGTTTCTTGTAATCAATCCGAAACAAGGGTTCAATGTTATCCGAAACCATTTATGATTACAAGACACACAATTTAATCTGACAGAATGCTTCAATTTCCCCGGATATGCCTCCGTTGGGACATTGCAACGTTTAGATATCAGAACTTGTCCGAGCTGTTGTTTCCTTTCTTTTGTGTGTGTGTGCTTTCAATTGCTTTCTGCTTTGCCATTATATATATATATATATATATATATGCACGTTAATGATGTTAGTATAAACACAACACTTCGTTTATTTGCTCTTTAAAGAATAGTAACACAAAACGAAATACTGTTATCAACTTAGAAAATTTACGAACATACAAATTGATGTTATCTTTGCAACAACTATTGAATTAATGATTTATGTATAACCCAGCAAAAATGCATATATGGGTCCCATATGGGTTAAATCTGGGCAAGCCGATATGGGTTAGCCCATACAGTACCCAAAAGGGACCCATGTAAACAGGCCCATGTGTATGTGCCGCTAAGGGACCCATTTTCGCCCATTATGTACAATTTTGGGTTTGACTAGATACCGAAATCAGTACTGTTTTCGCGAAAACAGTTAATTTACCGAAAACAGTTATATTTCACACATTTTCATCGCGTAAATGGCTTTAAACAATGATTGTAATGAATGTTTACTCCATTACGCATTGAAATGATGATATATATTAATTATTTCTTTTTTTACAGAAAGCAGTTTATTCTTGTTTAAAAACGGAAGCATTATTAAATACGAGGACATGATACCGAACACAGTAAAATTACTGAAAACAGTTATATTTTCCCCCTTTACATCGTGATAGTGGCGTTAAATCATGATTTTAATATATGATGACTTCAGCACGCATTTAAGCGAAGTTTCAAATATATTTTAAAACGGTACATAAAATTAAGTAAATGGTAATAAAAAAGAATACATCAACAGAATATATATATATATGTAAAACATGTTTAATATTGATTATTAAAATTTCTGGTAGACAAAATTAAACTAAAACGAACATAAATATTTTACATAAAGACAATCTGTACTGTAATGTACTGCAATTCCGAAAATAAGGGTATTGTTTGCACACAAAAATTGGGTCGGTTTTGCAGTCAGGTTGGTTGAAACAAACAACTGTTTTTAGCCTTTATGTTAACTGGGCAAATCCGAGGATCTGGTTGTTTGAAATATCTGAGATTCAACAATTATTGGTGGTTTTTAGAGTATGTAATATTTGTATAAGTTTTATTCACGGACATGGAAAAATGGGCTTTAGCCTTTGGCGACCAAGAGTTTAACTGTACGCTATAAAGTCACGAAAGGTTTCGTGGTCTAATTAGAGGATAGGGTTGCGGCTTATCAGACTGCGCAAATGCGCAGGCAGGTCTGAAGCTACGCGCGCCGAATATGTCATTAGACCAATTTTCGCATGAAACGGGTCAATTAAGTTAATTTGATTCATTTATTTTAAGCTCTCACTTGAATGCATTTCAATAATTTATAAATCGGTAATAATGTGTACGTTAAGTAATTTCGTTTATTTTTTCAATGATTTTGTGAATTTACAAATAAACGATGTATATAGATATGTATAATGGTTAAACGTTATGACCACCACTTCGTTGTCGTTCACGGTGGGTGAAGAACGTTTTATTAAAACGTTTGTATACCAACTTCGAATAATTTGCAATATGGACACTTCTTGTTGGAAGGAAAAAAAATTAATAACGCTAAAAACACTCATTATCGTGCAGTTTTTCCGTCTGCAAACTTATCTTAAACCAAAATAAAAATACGCCATTCGTGGAAAGAACAGTGAGTCAGTGCTCCATATAATGCGGAAATAAATTTGGTCATTGTTTCAACAAGCGACGATTTCAGTTTTGTAGTGCTCGCCGTAGAAAACGGAAATGATAATCCTTATATCTGTTAAACTGATCAGGGGTTTCAAGAGGATTTGTCTTTTTACAAACTATTTATATGAGTCTCGCTCTGTGAAAATGGGGTTTATTGCATGTGCGTGAAGAGTCATCCCATGCTAATCAGGGACGACACCCTCAGCTGTTATTGTATTTTTCGTTTAAAGGAAGACTCTTCTTGGCGAAAATCAAGGTGAGCCGGAAGTGTCGTCCCTTTTAAGCCTGTGCGGACTAAACAGGCACGTTTCGCACATGCATTAAACCCTCGGTTCACAGAGCGCGGCTCATTCATATAGTTTTACTTATAGATAACTCTGCTGAGGCCCTAACACCGCTTACACAATATCCGAACTTATTGATATGTATATGTTTGACTATAACTTAAGTCGTATTGAACAGCTTAAAACGCATTTATTTACCCAATTCAAAACTCGCAAATGTTTTAAGAACATTTAGAAAATACCGAATTGCGGGATCTTTATTGTGCAACATTTCATTTTTGCAGGATGATTTGGAGATATTTGTTGGACCAGACGCGAAGTATAGGAAAATACATGTTTTAAATTGCTTTCATTTTTTTTACGAAGAATATGTTTCTTAAATTGTGAATCGTTTATTTACCTCATTTGTTTTCCGAAAGTCCCTTAACTAAGTTAGCAGTGTTGTTTTTTTCTTCACCGTTTTGGGTTTGGGAACCCGGGTCCTGATTGGGAAATATCGCGTCGTTTAGGCTTAAATTGGGATATTTGTGTTATATTATTTGTTTTATTATTTGGTTTGCTAAAAATACTTTTAAATTTAGGTGTTTTCAATATATTTTTTTTTTACAAATAAATAGGGAAATACAACTAATTGTTCCAGTCTATTAAAAACAAATTATTTTATTTTATTGTATTATTTGAGGGAAGTGTGATTGCCTTCAATTGGGGATTTTAAACAAAGAATTCCATAAAAACGGAAAGTGTCGTCCCTTATTAGCCTGTGTTTTTGGTTAATTTACTGTTTTCGGTATCTAGTCATACCGGGCTCCAGCGATCCCGAACCAGCGCATTCAAAACAATCTCTGCTGGCTCGGACCAATATGGAGCCTTCTGGCGCTTCGTTTCGCTGTCTTCAACTGCCAAACACTCCATTTTATAAATTATATCAGAAATGTCTGCTACTTTTTTTGACACTATTTGGTGCGTTTTCTCTACTAGAGAGTTCGCTTAGTCGTGACGTCATAAAAAAAACANTCAAATAAATTGAATAGACATGTCACGTTCAACAAGTAAATTGCGGTTTATCTAAATGTATTCGAATTAAGTTACCATGCCTGCTAGATTATGTGTTCTAATGAACGAGTAATCCATTTATATCATACATGTATTGCTTACCTTAAGCCGGTCAAAAACCAGTGTTGAGTCTTTATGTAAAAGGTTGTAGGCGGTTTTATATTTATGTTTTTGTTTGTTTCGCACTAGGCATACCCCTGCTATTGTCAAAAAAAAATCTAACACGGTGCCACGTTATTACTGAAGTATCTCATATTTGTGTGACGTTACATACTTTAGATTACATTTTTATTGAAAATTTCATATTGGAATGACTAAAATAGAGCCGGTTTCTGAGATATGTATGATCTAAAATATATGCAATGTATTCGATAATGTCCGCCTAGCGATCGGGAGGTCACGGGTCTTTAGACCCCAACGACACCAAGTACTGGTTCTAGTCCCTGGAAACGGACTCGAGAGCATTTCAATTAAGCCTTGGGCTTTCTACGCAGTCGAGCTAAATAAATAGGTGTACACCAAATATAATCGATTAAGTCTTGAGTGATTGAATCATGGTTTACAATTATTTTCGAAAACCAATGCGTCATTCTAACAACTGGTTCAACAGAAAATGTTTTTTTTTAATTTTGTTGAACGTTTTCAAAACTAAAGATTATCAACGTGAATAGTACTGATTTAAAGAGAACAAAACATGTTAAGATGTGAAAAATAACGCATTTTTATCGTTGATCGTTGATCGTTGCAGATTCACATTATTCAATTAACTACGTTACTAAACAATGTTCATAAAACATCTAATATTGAACTAACATAGTTATTACTAAGGTTACATCGTACTTGCTTTCCTTTTATTTTTATTTTTTTTCTTGCATCTTACTCTTAGAAAATTATTCTGAATTTGAAGGTGTTCACACATGTATACATATATTTCGTGGTGGTGAGTCAAATTGAATATGCTAGAGTAACAACTATGACGTGATAGTGAATCCCGCTGCATGTTTTTTTACGTGATGATAATTTGGTTATCACATATATTATTCCCTATTGGCGCTTATCGCATAACAGTATTCTACCCATGAACAGGGCACTTTTGTTTATCATACAATACGATTGACATCTTCTATACGAAAAACAAAAGATATAAACTCTTACACCTTTTGGGTTTTATTTAACGATATACTTGAAAATTGATCATCTTTAGTACCATACATGTATCCGATATAATTCATGAAATATATAATATAAAACAACTGATTCCAGATTGACTCTTAAATTGAAGACAACCCACATGCCAAATGTTACGCAGTAATGTTGGCTCAAGGAAAAATAAACGACACAAATAGTAATGTCTCAATTAATTTAATTTTAAATACGCGCTCTGAAATACAGGGTGACATAGTAAGACTAAAGATGTCCATGCCATTATCGTTGGTGCCGAACGTATACATTCCGCTATTCAACTTACATTGCAGTCCATCCTTACGTTAAGTATGAACTTAATATTTTGCGTTGATTTATGATAATAAAAACTCACGGGGTACTATTCGTTTTGAAAAGTTCGAAAACCCTGACAACAGGTTCAGCAACCAGATAAGCTGGGGTGAATATGCTCAAAACAAGACATTTTCATCGTCCTTAACATGGATATAAAGAAAAGACATGGTTTGGATATAACCATCTAGGTGTCAAACATAACGTATTAAGGGAATGGTCTTTGAACCCGCCTTTAATTTATTTATATTATCATCGTCAATTCATACAATTATCGGGTTACACAACATCTGCCGTTAAAGGGATTATATGGCAGCACCTGTTTGCTTATGTGCTATGTTCTATTAAGGGATCTTAATGGCAAACGCAGATCATGACTTACGTAATTAAATCACGCCACACATTGTATAATGAAACATATATTTGAACACGTACACATATATGTTTTTTTAAATGTAAAAATGTATGTGACAAGTGCGTTACATAACTCTGTTATTAAGCCACCATACAGTGTTCTCTGTTGGCTTTTTATTAAACGCGTACATGATTTCCTGAACAACAAATTATTGTAAAAAATACTACAAATTAAGTGTGTTTTTTTGTAGTAGATGAAGCATAGTTTTATTTTATTTTTTATTTGTGTTTGTTTCTTAAAGTATAAAGTAATGGCTGGTACATCAGTATTTTGTTCGGCATAAAATACTGGAATGCTGTGAGGTTACACATTTCCAACCAAGCAGTAATGCGCCGCTTCTGTCCTTCTAAACCCGCTGTATATATGTGTAGTAAACTAGCTCTGCTTCGGATGCTTCCCTGTTCTACATGCTTTGCATGCAATCTGTTTGGAAATCAACTTTAGTAGCTTATTTAATTTATATATGAAAACTATGGCATACATATAATAATAAAACAAAGCATTCTAATAACAAAAAGTCGAGCAATTTGTTCACACACAAAAAAAAAAAACATTTTGTTAAAAGTCGTCGCATTTAAGTATGGGCTGGATCTTGAGAACATATTAAAAACTGTAGCAGACAAAAGAAGGCCGCGTTTTATTTAGGAAGCCACGCAAGCAACTACTTATTATATCAGCTATATAGGTACCAGGAAACACTTATAGAGATTCATCTAATGGTGGAAATTAACAACTAAAGTGTAATTCAATCATAAAATACAGGCAGCTGTCATCGTTCGGTGTAGAATGAACATTCAATACCAGACAGGAACACAATCAATTTATTTCAATATTTTTCAGGAGCTGGCCAGGAGCTCATGTTTGTCTTATCTAATGATATAATACTCAGTTAATTTGAACCTACTTATTTTAGCTCGATTACGTCGAAAGCCTTAGACTAATTTGAAACGCCCTCGAGTCCGTTTCCTGGGAACCAGTACTTGGTGTCTTTGGGGGAGATCTAAATAACGCTCCCACTGTCGGGATTCAAACACGTGACCTCCCGATCGGTAGGCGGACACAATATCCACTACGCAACGGCGACCTCAAATACTCAATTGACTAGATAGGTTTTGTTTCTTCTCGTCTCTGGCAAACACTTTTTTTGTAGCACAAGAATTGCACGTTATCGATGAGGACACGGGCTTAGGAATTCAATTTATAAGAAAGATGTATTACTTTCACATTAACATGTGTAACACTGTGATAAGATTGTGTTATGCTCCGTAAATACGGAAATAACTTTGGGATAGATCTTTGTTAAAATCAAATCCAGTGTGTGAGGTTATCCAGCTTTTTTAGGGGAACTGGTGGTGACATACTTATTTTATTTCCTAGCAAACGCGATTAATGCTAGTCTGAATTTTGAACAATAACATCTACCAAAATTACACGAATACACGAATAAAATATTTAAACAACAGAAACAGTATTGCCTAACTTATATAACACGTATTTTAAATATTTTGAAGTCACAGCTACATTGAATTGTAACACAATAGTCGTGCATGCTATATACTGATACAATCAAAGTCACTTCTTAAAACAACACTTATGTTTTTATTATAATCTTTCAAACCCAGCTCGAGTTAACAGCTCGAAACTTCGAACACTCTTGTTTGAGAACAATTTTCAACCCCATTTCGTTGAACTTAACCCATTTATGCATAGCGTATAGAAAAAAAAGCATTGGCAAACAGCGTAGACCCAGATGAGACGCCGCATCATGCGGCGTCTCATCAGGGTCTGCGCTGTTTGCTTAAAGGAATTTCTGTAAGAAATATTCTAAATATAGAAATAACTATACTAGACATCCCTTTTTTTGGAAATAAATTGATCAAATTTAGAAAGATGGGAGAGTCCACTAGGCATAAATGGGTTAATCACCCATAACGCTCTGACACAGATGAACCACGTATATTGCTGTGATAATATATTTTATATTGTTTGCATTATGTAGTAACTATGTAATGTTCATATTTTTACCAAATAAAATCAATCAATCAATCGATGTGCTAGTATGGTTTTCTGCTGCTGCATGTGCAAATGGAAGTTTGAAAACAATAGTGTTTTTCAATTTGCATATTTTTCTTTTGTATGAACTATACGATCGAATTGTTGTTATATTTGATTGAAAAGCGTGTGTGTGCAATAAGACGACCCCCGACTGGTTGATCGTAAAAGCAACCGTTTATTAGAAATTAAGCTCGTAGCACGTCTGCAACATATATATTACACAAGTATCAATTCCAACCTATTGAAGTGCCACAGTCTCAGAGAATTAATGGTTTTGTAAGCGACAACAAAGGGTTTTTCTTGTTTGGTAAAACCCGTATGTCCGAAAATTAAGAGTCACGAACAATAATTAGTTTTGCTAAAAAAAGGGGTGTCCGAAAACTTAGAGTGTCCGAAAACATAGAGTAATTACGGTAAATCTTCACTTATACCGTTTGGCTGGGAGAATCCGGGCCGACCAGGTTAGTAGCGAGTTTCCCAACCATAGCGCTTACCAGCCGCGCGGGCATCTTATTTACCTTTTGGGTTGCGAGGGATAGAATAGAGCCGATAGTTAGAAACTATCAAACATCATGTGTTCTTATTTAACCAGTTAAAAGAACCCATAGTTCAATAGATGTTTTGTTGAACTTTTAATTGGTGCGGAATTAGTAAAGCTTGAGCTGTTAAAACATTGTCACTCATTGTAATAGCGCCGAAGATTACAAAACTACAAAACCGTCCACGCTACCAGTGTTCTCCTGGATTCTGTTTAAAAAAAAAACTGTTTTTCACACCTCGCAATCCTGTCGCCGTCACTACGATTTATGACTCAAATGATATTAATATGATGTGATTTTTAGAGATATGGTTTATTTGAAATATTCAAGTCATTGACAAAAAAAAAACAACGCTCATGAAGTTGCATGCAGTTTAACTAATGTCGCACTGAGATCAAAAATAATCTAGAGAATAATATACTCGTTAAGAGGACTTGTTAAAAGATTTTTTTTTTTTTTAATAAAGAACAAAGGCGCGAGATAGATGCCCTGAAACAAACGCAGCACGACAGAGAGTGCATCCTACATCCAGTATAAACGATCTGGAAACATACGGACGAATAAATAATATCCGAATGTCTTGCCCCTCTCTATCGACTTTGACCAACAAACATCGATGGTCGTGGCCAATGAAATGGTATTGCTGTTTAATCTAAAGCTAGGCCTACACCTCGAAAGTAAAGATTTCGATGTTGTGCATTGTCTTGTAAAATACATATTCATCTAATATAAGCAGACCCTTCATTGTGAAATGTTTCAGGCGCCAAACACAAATCGAGATAATGAAACGTGCCACACTTCTAAAAGATACTGGCATTTTCATAAACGAAGATCGAACAAAGATCAACGCAGAAATTCTAGCATCATTGCGCCTTGGAAAAACATAGTTGGTTTAGAAGGCCTGGTCCCGAGACGGAAAACTTTTCATTCGCTACCGTGGGCAAGAGCGAAACGAGCTAGTGTCTTTTGGCAAATAAAAGTCAGGCTGGGCAAGGCAATGGCCAAATCAAATGGTCACTATCAACTCATACACAAACAGACACACACACGCACGCACGATCGTACGCAACCACCCACATGCACGCACGTACACACTTTCACACACACACACACACACTCACACATACATACTTTTAACTGACGCGTTTTCGCACATACGTCCATTTAGTTATAAAACGCGCGTCGGACAAAGGTTCAACGGACGATGTGCGCACTTAATCCATAGCACTAAAGTTAGTTGTTGGGTTTGCGGCGAGTAACGAATGTTCGTTTTGTGGTCACCATACAACCGCTGTTTAATGTTTAACTAGCGAATTATTAAACTCGGTATAACTATGAAACAAAAGTATTTATTAAAGCATGCGTTTGCGTTTATGTGGCAACAAGCAACACAGCATAATGAATGCATACAGCACAGATAAGAACGGAAAAAGATCTATGCGGCTAGTCAAGTCACCTGGTTGAATAAATTAAACACTGTCACATTTCCCACACATTTTTTTACGTACAAACTTGTTTTATTAAAATATATTTATTATTGTAATAATATATATCAACTGACGAACTGAATTCCATACAAACGTCAGATCACTAAAACTGCATCGATATGCGTCCGTACTTCAGCGGCTGGAACAAAGAAAATGCTGGATGTGCTCATATATCTACAACTATCCTCTCTTTATGTTTTGAAGGTTTGTGGGTAAATATGTGTACACAACTTGATAATGGAATTTACACTTTATTTGGAGATATGCCTCTAATAAAACACTGAATTCGTATAGTATAAATCTTTAAAGCTGTTTTGTCATGAAGACGAAAGCAACTATCGGATCAATCTTACTATCAGAGTTACAATGCTAGCAATAAATACGTTCAAAATAACAAGCTGATGAAAAGTACGGACGCGATTATAGCGTCCGCCTTTCACACGGAAGACCCGGGTTCAATTTCCAAATGTGCGAATAATTGTTAAAGCCACACACCTTATTTGGCATGGTAAATTTAAGTATAAATAAGAAACATATTTTATCTATGCCAATAAGCACATATCTGGTGGTAACAAGGTAGAAATCCGTCTTTTTGCGCTTTAAAACTTAAAAATTATCGCGTTTGTCGAAATGGACGTATACGTCTAGAAATCCTACTTTCGGTTTTAAAAGTGTACCGTTTGAAAAATAATAAATCACTTGCTAACTAGGCTACAGATTTAATAAATCTATGCCAATTAGAATATATCTGGTGGTTACACGGTAGAAATCCGTTTTTTTTTCACGCTTTAAAACTTAAAAATAATCGCGTTTGTCGAAATGGACGTATAATATAGAAATCCTACTTTCGGTTTTAAAAGCGGTAATTCCCGGTTGAAAAATAATAAATTACTTGCTAACTAGACTATAGATCTAATAGAAATTGTGCACACTTTCAAATTGCATCTATATGTATTGATTAATATGTACTTCATTTCAAGGTGTGTGGCTTTAAGTGAAATGCAATTCTTTGATAAATTATTACTATATTCGAAGTAACACAGTAATAAATACGAATTAACTTATTAAATCATAAAACCATAGCGTTGCATAAGCTATGGAAATTAAATTTGGTATAAAATGCCAAAAATAAGAAATTATCCATTCAAAGTGAAACGTCCGAATATATTTGTAGAAGGGCTGTCCCCAAATAGTCGTTCAGTCCGATATTATTTGTATACTGACTACACTATTATATAACGATAAATTAACTGCCATGGATGAGTTTTGTGTTCGAACGATGCAAACAACACGCGCGGACTCATTTATATTCACCTTATCATATATGATCATCTCTGTCGTAGCAGCTTTAATAAATAGGATTA
This sequence comes from Dreissena rostriformis, assembly GCA_007657795.1. Taxonomy (NCBI): domain Eukaryota; kingdom Metazoa; phylum Mollusca; class Bivalvia; order Myida; family Dreissenidae; genus Dreissena; species Dreissena rostriformis. The sequence goes on from VMBQ01009734.1 coordinate 30,160, forward strand.
ACAGTGGTTACATTGTAAACTCATGACTAAGGAATTACGTTAATGGAAATACCCACATAAATCCTATAGAACGATACTTTCGATTTCACGTGTGTAGACACGGACTGTTAACTAACACACAGGGAAAGGAAGGTATTTATTTTTCATAAGTTAATATTGTATTACTAAATGTTAAATATGCATACTTATTCTAATTTTACATGGAAGCAGCTTTACTTTAAGGCAGTACACTAATTTGAATAAATCATTTATCTTTTTGTTGCGACAGAAAAGTATTGCGGGATGCGAAGCGATACTTTATTTAGATTAAGGAATGTACTCATACTTTATAATTGTACACAACATAAATATGGATGTCTGATTTGTTTAAAGCAATATAAATAGTCAAGCGAAATACATGGTCGTTGAAAGTATTGCAATGTTTAATAGGTCAGCGTTAATCCTTGTACAATCTAGGACACCATACTTTCGATTTGGCTTTTGTTCGCAAACAGGGCGTCATGATATACTAAACATTTAGCTAGGAGAATAAGCATACAAATCTTGCAAATCTGTAAACAATCGTGCAATTTTGCATGATCACTCATTTTGATGTGCACTTTTATTAGAAATCGTTAGCCACTAAAAATTCAAAATCAAGGCCATTTTCAAGATGGCCGCCATTTCCGATTCAATCTATACGGCCATGTTGGGTATATCTTAAGCAACTGTGCGTACAAATTGTGCAAATCTTCAATTTAGCATAACATTTGCTATAAGCACTAAGTTTTATACACACTTTTGATAAAATCCTTTAGTAAGTCAAAAATTCACGATGGCCTTCAGTTACAAGATGGCCGCCATTTCAGGTCTCAATTTATGTGAATAAGTTGGGCAGCTTACATAATTTTGCAAAAACATCTAGAAAATTAGTTAGGACACATGCAATTTGATATGAAAACTCAGTTTGATGTGCGTTTTTTATTAAACCTTAGAGCCACCCGAAGATAGAAGATGGCGTCGATTTTTTTTTCAAGATGGCAGCCGTTTTCGGTTTTTGTT
>VMBQ01009735.1:0-11231 GCA_007657795.1 Dreissena rostriformis
TTCACCGTACATTTGATTTATGCTACAAATCGTCTGCTGATCCAGAGCGCATTGCACAAGGTCATAATAAACTAAAAGATTCCCTACACAAATTCAATGTAAAAGAAATAACTTTAACAAAAAATAATGTCAAACTTTTGCGCATTTAGAGACCCCCATAACCATACCTTTTCTTAAAGAGCATTCCTAGCCGAATTGATTTAAACAATAAACAAGAAATGTATTTGTTAAACACTATGTCCCCTTTTGAGCGATTTTGACCTATATATTTGACCTTTGACCTTGAAATGTTCAATATTGCAAAAGTTATGGCCAAATGTTAAATTTTGTGCAAACCAACAAAGCAACAAACCAACAGACAGGACAAAAAAAATATGTCCCCCAGTATAGACTGGGGGACATAAAAAGATAGGTCATGCGTTATGCAAGAAAGAACTCTACACGAATCAACGGTCACTGTAAAATTACGTCCATCTATTTACCGGCTGCTCTCCAGTGGATGAGGGTTTCCCGCCATCTGTCAAAGTCTCCAACCTTCAAGCAAAAGAGTGAAATTCTATTTAAAAGCAATGTTTCCCCTACCACATGCACAAAGAAACATTCTAAAATAAAGTCATGACAAGTGCCCCTACAGAGAATTGTGTCTTCTAATATATGATGTTTATGTTTTTAGTGAGTATAGCACACACACACACACACACACACAAATAGTTTATTGTAACCACAACTGAAATATTTAGTATACAGTAACCTACATAAGGATAATTCTATAATCTTGAGAAACGAAATACCAAGGGAAAAAAGTTTACTGTTTATAAATTTTGTTTAATTAGTAGTGCAACGAAAAAACTCAATAAAGAAAATAATTAGCTTTCTGAATTTTGTTTTGGTTATTGTAAAATCGGAATGCGAACTACTATGTGTTGCTTTTCTAAATTCTAGTTTCGTTTTGACGAATGCATATATTTATGATGATATAACGAAAAACGTGAAGACAATTTACGCGGATCATTATACAGTGCTTCTGTTGTTATCAGCTTATCTTTAAATTATATGATGTGATTCTACTTGGATTGCTTATACAAAAAGTATTGCTACAGTACGGATGGCTGACTGGTAAAGGCGATAGTTTATTTATCCAAAGGTCAGTGGTTTTGGCTCGGAGAGTGGTGGGGGCGTTAAATAGTTGCAATAATCCAACGGTATCGTTTCGCCCAAATACCTGTTTGCCCTTAGTCACCCTGAGTCGTTGCGCCCTGGGTCTTTTAGCATTGGGTTGTTTCGCCTTACAAGTGGGTTGTTTCGCCCTTATTTTATTGTAATATAATATGGTTTGGTAAATGTTTTTTCAATCTGAATTGTATTTGTTTAACATATATGTGAAACGGGTCTCACTAAACACTGTAAAGACACGCAAAGGTGAGCAAAGTCATATCAAAAAACAAATAAGTTAACCAGTGTATCCTTTATTCAATAAATTTAAGACTATTAGGGGAATATATTTAAAAGGAGGAACAAAGATTTTAACATAAATATCTTTTTTTATTATGCCCCCAGAACATAGGTTTTGGGGGCATATTAAAATTGCACCGTCCGTTAGTTAGTTTGTCTTTCCGTCCGGATAAGTTCCTGCTCAATAAGTCAAGCAATTGTCATCAGATCTTCACCAAACTTCATGAAAATGTGTAAGGCAATAACATCTAGGTCAAGTTCGATAATCGGCCAAATTGACCCAGACACTCCTGAGTTACGGCCCTTGAATCATCGTAAAATTGGGTTTTTAGCTCGACTATATATATAGTGGAGCTATCCTACTCACCCCGGCGTGAGCGTTGTAATGTTTAAGTTTGCGTACCACCTCAAATATTTTCTATGTCCCTTGACATATTGCTTTTATATTTTGCATATTTCTTAACCAACATGACCCCCAATCTATAAACAAGAGCAGACAACTGTAACAAGCATTTTGAAAGAATTATGGCCCTTTTTCAACTTAGAATATGCATATTATTGATAAATCTATGTTAAAGTTTGCGTACCACCTAAAATATTTTCTATGTCCCTTGACATATTGCTTTTATATTTTGCATACTTCTTTACCAACATGACCCCAATCTATAAACAAGAGCAGACAACTGTAACAAGCNACATCAGCCAAATTCACCAAGACAATTCTGAGTTACGGCCCTTGAATCATCGAAATATTTAGTTTTTTTCTCGTTTCCAATCAAAAACTCAAGCAATTGTCATCCGATCTTTACCAAACTTCATAAAAATGTGTAAGGCAATAAAATCTAGGTTAACTTTGATAATCAGCCAAATTTACCCAGGCACTTCCGAGTAACGGCCCTTGAATCATTAAAAAATTGCGTTCTGCTCAATTACTCAAGTAATTGTCATTGGATCGTCACCAAACTTCATGAACATGTGTTAGGCAATAAGATCTACGTCAAGTTAAATAACCAGCAAAATTGACTCAGACACTCCTGAGTTACGGCCCTTGAATCATCAAAAATTGTTTTATCTCGTTTCCGCTCAATGACTCAAGCAATTGTCATCGGATCTTCTATGTCGCTTCAGATGTAACCTTCATATTTGGTATGCGTTTAGGTTTCGAAAAAGCGTTTTTCGGGGGGCATATGTCATCCTATGGTGACAGCTCTTGTTTTGTGTAAATTTTTAATGTTGTCATTTCCATATTTCCATATCCATATGATATGGTTTACAAAATGAAACAAAATGAATGTTTGTAAATTAAGTGAGACTGTAGATGTAAAGTTTTGTGTACTAATCCTTTATTTAAAGGATAACACTACATTTAGTGTTTTTCCCAAACAGAAACAAACTCAATAACAATTCTGATAGAATAAACTATCTGCATGTTTATTTTCAGACTTAAAGGGGTCACGCCATTCTACACAATCTAGTGCCATCATCTACATGTACTAAAACTTGTCTCTCAAAAGAAGTCTTCGACAGTCAGACATCACGGACAGCCAGTTCATTGCAAGAATTGGATAACAGTTAACTGATCTAGCAGTTTGAAAACATGTTGGAAACTTACCTGGCATTCTTCTATGCTTATCATGTAGTAACTTAGGTGACAGAAGACAATAAGTTGAAAACAGGATGTGCAGTCAATAAAATCAATGAAAACTTCACAAATAAAGTTGATACTTGATTAGTAATTAAGTAGGAGTGCTGGGACACACTCCGTTTCCTCGCTTAATCATTAATGCAGCCTCAGGCACGAAAGGACCTCATTTATATACACACTCAAATAATATGCAAAATGTGATGAGGCACCTGTGATAACTGTTGAAAATATCTAGCAATATAACATGTTTTTGAGATAAAACAAAGATCCACAATGATAATTGACTTTTCATAGTGTACAAACTTCTTCTAGATGTCAACATGTTGTCAAGAACTTCCTTGTTTATATTGCCAATGCCATTGTTGTATGTAAAGTTTAGCAGCTGACGGCAGCATGTTACTACCAGGCAGGTCTAGATGGACTGTCCTTGGGATTCCAGTAAGTGTGCTCGGTTATAATACTGTAACATTGTATGTACGTCATTGTTTTGTTGTCCAACAAGTCAAGTCTTTTTGTTTTAATAGAGTCAGATTTAAAACAGATAACATACTTCTGCTCGAGAGAGATTTTCTAATATACATTTAATTGACATAGAGCTTTGGTACTTAAACAAATTTATACATACAGAGTAGCATGATGTTTTTTTCAAATTATGATGCGTTAATATTTCAGTATTAAGCAAAACATAAAGTTGATTTTTTTTTTATAGTACAAGAATCTTTGATGATATAAAAAAAAACTAAACAACAGAATGAGGATATCATTCATGTACAGAATGTAATATAATATTGTTTTGCTTAAAATTGTTCTCTCATCATGCAGATGCTGCTGGTGTTTGTCTCTGGCAGATTGCTACCTCAAAGTCATGAAAAAAGAGCCGTCCCAGTCAATACCAAGGTAGACAACTCAATGCCACCACCAGACCCTTATGTTGAATTCTGGAAGCAGCACAACCATGGTGGGTTGTGTCCCTTGGTTATGGTCTCACAGAGAAACAACACTGTGTGCTGTCTGCCCACTAGCTGCAAGCCANATTTTCTAATATAATTGACATAGAGCTTTGGTACTTAAACAAATTTATACAAACAGAGTAGCATGATGTTTTTTTTCAAATTATGATGCGTTAATATTTCAGTATTAAGCAAAACATAAAGTTGATTTTTTTTGTATAGTACAAGAATCTTTCATGATATAAAAAAAAAATAAACAACAGAATGAGGATATCATTCATGTACTGAATGTAATATAATATCGTTTTGCTTAAAATTGTTCTCTCATCATGCAGATGCTGCTGGTGTTTGTCTCTGGCAGATTGCTACCTCAAAGTAATGAAAATAGAGCCGTCCCTGACTCGATCTTCCCAGTAAATACCAAGGTAGACAACTCAATGCCACCACCAGACCCTTATGTTGAATTCTCGAAGCAGCACAACCATGGTGGGTTGTGTCCCTTGGGTATGGTCTCACAGAGAAACAACACTGTGTGCTGTCTGCCCACTAGCTGCAAGCCAGGTAATGCTTATGTTGTTGCAAAATTGATTGTTTTATATTCTTCAATCTAAAGCATTGGGGTTGCATTCACAAAGCTCCTTAGGGAAAACGTTAAGAAAATCCTTTATATTAATAAAAATTCCTTATGGCTATAAAAATAACCCACTGTCCCACATATTACTTAATTGATTATTATGTTATCCTTTTGTAAGCAGAAAACATGAGATTTTGTGAAGAAATGTATCTGAAATTTTCTCTTAAGTACAAATGTAAAGATTTCCCATAGGAGCTTTGTGAATAAAGACACAGGTAGTATTTCGATGTTTTTGAGGTACTTCTGAGCCAGAGGCTTTATGTAAGTGACAGAAATTTCTCTAGCAAAAGTCTCCTACAAAAAAAAATACAAAAGTTAACTAATGCCCCTTTTTAAACATGCACTTACAAACAATGGAATACTGTTATTTATAATCATATTAATAATGTTTCATTTTTTCATTCAAAGCTTATCACACTATTTTTCCTAATCCAAAATGAACAGGCTGCTAATTGTAAATCAAACAAAAAATCACTGGGAGCCTTTTCTGTAGGTGTAGTTAAACCCAATGTACATTAGTGTGTATATTCCATTTATTTAAGAAACATAAAGATAATGATTCTTTAAAGGGATGAAGCCATCATGAAGGGTTCTGTTGGCTCATTAACAATTGTTGTCATTTAAAATATTCCACTTGAAAAAAGTTGGAGCCAATTTAATATATCACTTAAAATAAATTGATATATTTCAGAATCTAGGGATTTATAAAAAACAGAATGGCAACAGGTCCCCCTTTCTTTTTTTAGCCAATCCTTTTGAAATCTGTGGCCCCATTCCATTGTTATGCCCCACCCTTTTGAAATCTGTGGCCCCATTCCATTGTTATGCCCCACCCTTTTGAAATCTGTGGCCCCATTCCATAGTTATGCCCCATACTTTTGATATCTGTGGCCCCAATCCATTGTTATGCCCCATACTTTTGAAATCTGTGTCCTCATTCCATCGTTACTCCCCACCCTTTTGAAATATGTGGACTCATTCCATCGTTATGCCCCACCCTTTTGAAATCTATGGCCCCATTCCATTGTTTTGCCCCATACTTTTGAAATATGTGGCCCCATTCCATTGTTATGCCCCACCATTTTGGAATCTGTGGCTCCATTCCATAGTTATGCCCCACCCTTTTCAAATCTGTGGCCCCATTCCATTGTTATGCCCCATACTTTTGAAATCTTTTTGCTCCATTCCATAGTTATACCCCACCCTTTAAAAATATGTGGCCCCCTTCCATTGTTATGTCCCACCCTTTTGAAATATGTGGCCCCATTCCATTTGTATGCCCCACCCTTTTAAAATATGTGGCCCCCTTCCATTTGTATGCCCCACCCTTTTAAAATATGTTTCAACTTCTTTTCCCTTGGCCTCTGGTCAGTTTATAGTCTTGTTGTCAAATCCCTAAGAATCTAATAATAATCTAATAATAAGAATCAATTTAACTGTGTTACCATGAATTACAAACAACTGCATAATCTAGATTGCCAATTTAGCAGGAAAATTATTGATCCATTTGATCCATTTGTATATTGATCATGAAAAAAGTAACCATTTCACTGGACACTGTACTACTGAATTGTCCTATCCTCATTCTAATAAAGATCTTTTTGTTTGTTTCATATCCACCCACACCTTTTTTAAGAAATGTATGTCAATCAAATAAACACTGCCATATTTATATTCCTTAGATCTACAGATAATTGCAATTTTAAAATGCATTGATTTTTTTTCTAGAATGGGGCTTTAAACGAATGACAATTTTACAAATACAATACACAATTATCGTTAAATGCCTGCAATTTCGTTTGTCTTCAACTTCAAATGAGACTCAGCATTTTTCTTGTGACTCAACTGAAACAAACCTATATGTCTTAGTTATGCTGTCAGTTAAAAGAACAAATGTTTTTTCAAGGTTGTGATTTTTCCTTCTTTCAGCTGATTTCCTCTCTTTCAATGTCAAACTAATTTAAGAAATAGTTCTCAACTCTTCTTGATCTATGATATACAAATGAAGAGTTTAGTTGAACACTGTAAGGAGGGTAGGGCATTTTCCTCCCCTTAGGTGGGTCCTAAATCAAACCCCTGTTTTTTTTTGATGGAACAACTTGTTTAAACCGCTTTTTTTTATTTAAAGTAAAAAAACTTAATTTAAATAGAATTGAGATTCATAGATTTATAGTATATACATGTAGTTAAATTTGTTTTAAATTATAATTAATTCATTGTTTAATTAGATAATGAAAATTATCCAAAAACACATGATGGGTGTACTTGTTTTCATATATTGTTCCTTTAAAACTCAACGGGTTATCTGTAATCTTTTAATTCAAGCTGTTTACCGCTCGACAATGGTTTTCACTGGAAGATATCATATCGCATGCATCAAATAACCTTCATTGATTGTCTGCACATGTACATATTTTCTTTCCGCAGTAACGACACAATTTTGAAGCAAAACTGTCCAAGCATACTGTATAATGATTTTCTGTCACTCATAGTCAACAAATCTATTTAAAAGCTGATAGCCAGAAGAGGAATCAAATACTTTTTCTATGCATTGGTCTGTCTATATTTCTATATAATTATACAAACCAAACATTCTTAATAATAAACACACACTGGTTGTTTTTATTAACTTAAATTATAAACCTCATTTTTTTTTTTACTTTGTGACGTTTCAGGGTAAATACAATTTGCACTTAATTAATCATTTTGGGCCTGTTAAATTTGTTTATAATATAAACAGAACATAGTAAAGAACAATAAAAAAAGTATCAAAATCATAGCAAACAAAACAACAACTATTTGTTTCCCACCAGAATAATGTATGAAGAATGTTTATCATTGTAGATGACATTCCTCAGCATATTTTGATTACCATCAAGTTTAACAAATCCTGCACTTACAGAGCAGTAATTGATACATGACTGTGTTACTAGATAACCTTTACAGTGGTTTGAATATTTTGTGAAATACTTGACAAGCAGACAACCAGGAAGTAATAAACCTTTCCATGAAAATGGGCCATGCTCTGGTAAAACGGGGCTAATTGCATGTTCTTAAAGTGTCGTCCAAGATTAGCCTGTGAAGTCCGCACAGGCTAATTAGGCATGACACATTTGGCTTTTAAGGTTTTTTTTCAATTAAATGAACTTTCTTCTTTGCAAAAATCCCTTTTATGTGGAAAGTGTTGTCCCTATAAATTAGCGTGTGAAGACTGCACAGGGTAATCTGGGACAATACTTTTTATGCATATGCTTTAAGCCCCGTATTTGCAAAGCAAGGCTCGTATTTATTGCAGTCAGTGAAAAACTATTCTGCTGTCTTTGCTGCAGAAAAACATGTAATTCTTGGGATATTTAGTTTCCTTGTTTCTTTAACCATTACTCAGTATTTTTACATGATGGTCATTCAATTTTCTATAGACGTAAGAACACAAAATTAACATGGTTCAACTACCAAATTAACATATTGAAAAGAGCCAATCCTTAGTTCTGAAGTACTTAGTAGTGCTCACATGGGTACCCGAAAAAACTCGAATCTGCCGGTAAAAAAAATACCCGCGGATCGGGGTCAATGTACCTGTAAAGGATACCGGTTCGGGACGCTAGTTACGATGTAAAAGATTATATGTTTAAAGTGTAGATAGGTTAAACAAGTGCAATAAAATTATCTTCTTTATTATTTTTTTCATTTTTTCTATTCCATATATTCATAAATAAGTAAAAGTGACACACCAATAAGCATTTATGTCAGGAGTATTACATGTATCTGATATTCAAATTCAAAATGACGCCGTTTTAAAACAGTAAATGTTATTTTGGCTTCTCCCCTCAAAGTAAGAGAATCTTTTTTTTGCTTGGCGAGGTATTGTTTCTGTATCTTTTATATCTATTTCAAGTAAATGATGTTTAAATATTGACATTCTTGACATGCCATCATAGCATTCGCTATTCACCTATGTTGTGTATATCTAATAAATAGTTATATGCTGATCAGTATTCCATTCATAATTACATGTAAATAGATCAAACTAATACAAATAATGACTTTCTATATAATCTGACTAGACAAAAAGTTTAATATTAAATGCGCTTAAGCATGTTGTGAAAATTAATGCAGCTATATTTGAATTACATTTTTTACATATCTGACCTGACCCGACCCGAATTTTCTCTGGTATTTAAAATTTAACACGTTGACCTGACATTTTTTTTTACCCGTGTGAACCCTAGTCTTCAGTGTAGTAAAATTAATGATGTTCAATTTTATTTGCAAAACTATTTATTTTAGTATATGAATTTCGAATAACACAAAATAAAGTTATAACTTCTTTATTTTACCTTTCCTTTGCAATAACAAATGACTAGATCATAATTATGGACTAGGTGTAAGAACAAAATTTTAGTTGGAGAGAATGAGCCACAACATCAAAGATACGAAACTTAATGTAAATCAGGAGTGATTAATTCCACAAGTGGCCTTCCTGATTTTAAGTAACTGACAGTCTATGCAAAATTATTATAAGCAATAGTGAGCAAATCCGCAACTTAATCGCAATGTTATCCAAATCCGCAAAGTTCCGCAATGTAAAGCAATTCCGCAATATGCAAATCCGCAATGTAAAGCAATTCCGCAAAGTGACTAACTATCCAGATAAAAGCCAAATAAGAGCTGGGAGTTACCTATATCCGAGCAAAACCCCTCTCCACAAAAAACTATTTTTTGCAATAAACAAATTTTTTGTAATAAACAGAAGGTAACCACCCAAGTATGGATTTATACTCAGCGTCCTAAGACAACCGGCCACACAAAAGTTGCACCCTCAGAATTATAATAATATTGAAATTTTGAAAAAATTTGCCTACCAAAGGAGACTGTCAGCTACTTGAATTTTTCCGCCGCGCAATAAAAGTTTGATGTTGCGACCTTAATAGGCAAGAGTACAACAATTTATGCATGTAGAATAAGCAAAAGGAATTCAAAGCATGATTAAAAACAATATTTGCAGCACAACAACAACAAGGACGACATCGACCTTAAAAGGTTAAGGACGCATACAGAATTTACCAAAAGGAAATCATGAGTATAAAAACAACATTTGCAGCACAATAATTAAAAAACAAGGATAAAATCAACCTTAACAGCATAAGAATAGGAGCAGAATATATATAAATGAATGTTCTTCTGCTTTAATATAGTTATAAAGGCAACACAGTTCAGTGTTGCCCAATGTTCGTTATGGATTCCACATCGGCTCACAACACCAAATCATGTCAATGGTGACGGCTTGCTTGTAGCAGGACGAGGCAGGAACAAGGCGCTCGTCTGGGCACGGTCACAGAAATACCCCAGGAAGGCTGGTAAACCGCTGATTTGGCTAGGTAACAGCTTATCAGGATCAGTACTTGGTTGGAACCTGGGACAGCGTGCACGTGCTGATTGCCAGTGGAACTCCAGTACAATTGGGTTGGCGCTGCAAATATACAGCAAAGACAGACCAAGCAAAAGCACTCCTTTCTTTGCAAAGTTATCCAAAATGCATAAAGATTCAACAATACATATGAAGCAAATTATGCATAAATCCTAGCAAAATATACATTATTCCTAGCAAACAGGGTGTGGTGGGTGGGTTTTGCAAATAAATATCAAAATACAACAAGATCCTTCCAGCGCTGGATGGAAAAGGAAGTGGAACAGTCTATTATTTAAACTGTTCCAAATACCAGTAACGAATAATTTCGTCGCTGTCGGCTGATTTGTTTACATGCCGTAGTTGACAGAGACGAAAAAGTTCGAAACTTCAACAAAATAACCCGGTTTATTTTTAAAACAAATAAACCACATTATTTTAGTATATGAATTTCGAATAACACAAAATAAAGTTATAACTTCTTTATTTTACCTTTCCTTTGCAATAACAAATGACTAGATCATAATTATGGACTAGGTGTAAGAACAAAATTTTAGTTGGAGAGAATGAGCCACAACATCAAAGATACGAAACTTAATGTAAATCAGGAGTGATTAATTCCACAAGTGGCCTTCCTGATTTTAAGTAACTGACAGTCTATGCAAAATTATTATAAGCAATAGTGAGCAAATCCGCAACTTAATCGCAATGTTATCCAAATCCGCAAAGTTCCGCAATGTAAAGCAATTCCGCAATATGCAAATCCGCAATGTAAAGCAATTCCGCAAAGTGACTAACTATCCAGATAAAAGCCAAATAAGAGCTGGGAGTTACCTATATCCGAGCAAAACCCCTCTCCACAAAAAACTATTTTTTGCAATAAACAAATTTTTTGTAATAAACAGAAGGTAACCACCCAAGTATGGATTTATACTCAGCGTCCTAAGACAACCGGCCACACAAAAGTTGCACCCTCAGAATTATAATAATATTGAAATTTTGAAAAAATTTGCCTACCAAAGGAGACTGTCAGCTACTTGAATTTTTCCGCCACAAGAAATTTTTGCAAGAAAATTTATCCGCCAAAAATTCAACAACAGCAAAATGAACACAAAATTGAAAACTAATTGTTCAAGAGTTGGT
>VMBQ01009736.1:0-18632 GCA_007657795.1 Dreissena rostriformis
TTCCAGTAAGAATTGAGACAGTGGTGCCCCACTTATGTCTGTTCGCTTTATGGGATATCAGTGCAGGAGAAGAAGTGTCTTATCACTACGAACATTTTGAGCGAGATGAAAGATCAAGAAAAGATATGGATAAAATGAAATCGTGTTTCTGTAAATCTAAAACCTGCACAGGCTTTCTTCCGACAGTAAATTCAGATACAAACTTCGATAGTTAAGAATGCTTATTATGGTGATAAGGGATTATGATGATGGTGGCGGTTGTGCTGCTGCTGATGATGATAATGATATTGTTGTTGATGATGATGATATTGATAACAATGCAAAATTGTAAACTTCACAAACTTAACACGAGTACTTTTATATTTCCCGAAATATTAATTTCTATTGCTCTTTTATAAGTACATGTATGTTCGCTACACCAATTGCCCTACTGTGTTATTACCCACCAGAGCCCAATATGTATATAGTAATGTCGTTAATTCGTTCCGAATTTGACTAAAATTCTGGCTTGATAGGGCTACATCATTATTCCAATAAACAGTATGCCATAATATGGAAACTGTATTAAATTATCTTATCATTGTCAATGCGTAAAAGCATGTGAGATAAATATTAGATAAGTTTAATTTGCTAACAACTACTCTCATTACGTCCCTTTATGTATGTAAATCAACAGATATAATTTCTCGAGTTTTTGTTAAAAGAAGATTAAATTACGTTCAAATTGTATTCGTAAACTATACTGTTCAACACCGTTAAGGATAAAATGTTGCAAACAAATAATATTCTTCTTTTCCGATTTGCACATGAGAATGGTCATAAATAAAAGGATGGTAATACTGGTAAAAACAAAGTTTATTTTCGTTAGCATTGGTATCATTTAAAAAACACATTGTTTTTAAAATGGAATTTCGAATGGACTTTTTATTTTTAACATATTTGTCATTTGACCAGCAGACACTAGTGAATCAAGGATTGTGTGGACCAATTACGGGATACTTTTTTGCGGAGTATAATAGCTCATGTTTCCACAAATGATTATCCAATCGATGTCCTTCAATTCAGTGGTCACACGGTTTTGGATACGAAATATATATGTCAATCTTTGTCAGTTGTGCCAAAAGAGAGCGATAAGCCTTAAGGCTTATTTTGGTTGTGTATTACGCTATGGAAATCGAGGCTGTGTCCTAATTGTATTAAAGGAACAGGGAAGGAATACAAATATAACAAGAGTTTCGCTGTCTGAGACATATGCCCCCAAAACAGGGCCTTGATATTCACACTTATTGTGGCAGTGACCTTGACCTTTGACCTAGTGATCCCAATTTCAATTGGGGTCATCTATTGTCCAAGGCCGATGCACATGTGAAGTAACAAGTCAATCGGTCTATTTGTTGACGAGTTATTGAGCGGAAACGAGTTTCACACTTATTGTGACAGCGACCTTGACCATTGACCTAGTGACCCCAATGTCAATAGGGTCATCTACTGTCCAAGGCCAATGCACATGTGAAGTATCAATTCAAACGGTCAATTCGCTGACAAGTTATTGATCGGAAACGATTTTCACACTTATTGTGACAGTGACCTTAACCTTTGACCTAGTGACCCCAATTTCAATAGGGGTCATCTACTGTCCAAGGCCGATGCACATGTTAAGTATCAAGCCAATCGGTCAATCCGTTCACAAATTATTGATCGGAAAAGAACTGGTCTACCGACAGACACACAGACCGACCGACCGACCTTCAGCCAGCAAAACAATATACCCCCTCTTCTTTGAAGGGGGCATAATAATTTAACACACCGTGTTTGTTATTGAAAATTATACTTAGATTAGCGAACGTGTAGATATACAATTACAGATACATTTTGGGGCGAAATGGAGCGGCCAAATCTCAAAATGGCTCTTTCAGTAAATTTGATAATGTTGCATTTGATCGGGTTTGAAAAACAGTGAGGTAGAGCGCATGGTGCTTAAATGATGCAAATGTATCACGAGAATATATAAAACGTAACAATCACATAGTTCTATAATGATATACCGTATAATATATACTAGGTTTTTATTGATGGAAATCACTATCATTATTTAATACCAAATGTATAATACTGCTTATTGGCTCATTGTCGACCTGATATGGTCCACAAGTCACCCGGGGGTGACGAGAAGCCGATTCTTGTCACCATAGGGTGACTTCGAGACGACGTTAGTCACCCCGGGTGACATGAAGCCGATTGTAGTCACCCGGGGGTGACATGAAGCCGAGTCTTGTCACCCGGGGTGACTTCAAGCCGATTTTAGTCAAGAATCGGCTTCTTGTCAACCCCGGGTGACTTGTGGGGCATTTCAGGTCGACAATGACCAAATGAGTATCGCTCATTGGGTCATTGTTGACCTGAAATGGTTCACACGTCACCCGGGGTAGACTAGAAGCCGATTCATGTCATCCTGGGGTGACTTCAAGTCGACGCTAGTCACCCCAGGGTGACCAGAATCGGGTTCATGTCACCCCAGGGTGACATGTTTGGTACAAAACAAAATGTGTAAGACATGCTTATTTATGACACAATGTGTCAGACATGAGCATTTATAAAAAAAGTGTCAGACATGCGTGTTAAGGACAAAGTGTGCCGGCAACGAAATAGTCCATGGCATGCGCAGTAATGACACAATGTGTGTTCCTGAGATACGATTGTATTTTAGCTATATAATAAGCCTTTATGTAAGCCAAGCATATTTTAAAATGTGGCCCAATATTAACTGGTAGTTTAAGTCGTCGTATTTCAAGTTATAATCCAAAAGGTTTGAAAGCTAAAATCCGGTAAGATAAGATTTGATTATTAAACGTCCTCCAGAATTGTAAACCATTTGTTATAGAAGCACTAACCAACAGTAAGCATGAAATCATACTTAAGAATACACATGCAGTTTAGATCATAGTCAGAGTCTCAACGCTGTGGATTTCGACGATACAAATGTATAAAACTAAATAAAACAAAATGTTGTCCAGTTAATAAAATACACGTCTATAATTTCATCGTATTGGTTTATGAAAATTTGACATACACATTTAGACTATAATTGTCACAAATATCATATAATAAAGTTTAAGATTACTTACCACTTTCACAGTGAAGTCCGCTAAAGCCAGCCGGACATTGGCAGGAGAATGGGGGGTTGTTTCCGTGGCTTACGAAACAAGATCCACGTACGCAGGGGCTAGGGGCACACGGGTTGATTTCTAATTGAAATACAAATAAAATATTGTTTGAACTTCGATTTATATTGTAAGAACTTCGTCGGAAATAATTAAGTACGTTCACATGTAAAAACAAATACACAAACAGGCACGAANACGCAGAGGAATGTGGGATTGTTTCCGCTGCCCATGAGACAGGATCCACGCACACAGGGGCTAGGGGAACACGGATTCGTAGGAGTAGGGGTGGCTACATAAATAAACAGCAATATTGCTATGGTCTTCGTATTTTAATGAAAACATTTGAACTTTAATTCGTTTAGTAAAAATTCCACAGTCCTTTCAATAATAACACTCACAAGCAAAATACATACACAAACCTACAAAAATGAACTTAATAAAGCAAACACACAAATAATAAAAACAGACATATATATAACAAGAACAATAAAGCAAATAATTTAAAAAGATATATCGGCGTGTATTGGTACCTGGCGAATTTTATTTATGATAAAATGGGTAAGACATGTTTTCGTAATGTAATAAGAATTGTAGTTATAAGCACGACAAAGTAGTTCAAGGTAAAAATAGAAACAAACGATATCTGGCTACTAAAAGTTTTGCTTTCGTTTCCCTTTATTTGCCTTGGTGGCCATCTTTTTCATTGTGACAACAGGCGATTACGACATTAACGGTGGAACATGCATTTTCCTCTTTGACGTATTTCGAATGTTTCGCGATTTACCAGATCGTAGGAACGACTAAAATCTCAGCTGTGACTCCTTCATACAACGGTTATACGCTGCTCTCAGATGCAATCGTTAGTTTAGGATTTAAGATAAAATCCGCTTATAAAAAATGTCATGATAAAACGGCCTACAATATGGTAAACCGTTGGTTATTACCGCAATACACAAGAGTTAGAATGCCAGTATACTTTAACATACAAATAAAGTTTTAACATTTTGTTAGATTAAAGTCAAAGTCTAAACACTTCGGATTTTAGAACGATACAAATATATAAATCTAAATAAAACAGTTCATGCGTTAATAAAATACGCGTCCATTATTTTATCGTATCGGATAATGTAATATGAACATGTATATTTAGACTCTAATCGTCACATATATCCTGTAATGAAATATCTAGTTTACTCACCAGCTTCACAGTGAAGTCCGGTAAAGCCAGTCGGACACTGGCAGAAGAATGAGGGATTGTTTCCGTTGCTTATGAAACATGATCCACGCACGCAGGGGCGTGGTGAACACGGGTTGATTTCTAATTGTAATATAAATTGAACATCGTTTGAACTTCGGTTTATATTGGTAGTGCTTCGTCGAAAATAGTTCAGTCCGTTAACATTTAAAAAACAAAAACACAAACAGGCAGGTTTCAATCGTTCGATGGATTAAACCGTCAGATTGTCGACCTATGTATTCCTTTAGCAGATAATATAATACTCGTCCATTGTTTAATATTTGTGTATCTGATTTAATTTCGAATCCATTTTCAGATAAGTATTTTCCATTTTTTTATTACTTACCTGTTTCACAGTGAAGTCCTGTGAAGCCACCCGGACACACGCAGAGGTATGAGGGATTGTTTCCGCTGCCAATGAAACAGGATCCACGCACACAGGGGCTAGGGGAACACGGATTGGTAGGAGTTGGAGTGTCTATATAAATTTAATTTAATAAATACATGTAAGCAATAATGAATAAATAATAATTAAAAAAATATTTAAGCTTAGAGGCTTCATACTCGTGTCACACATGGTGTCCATATATCCGATGGAACGTCAAACCACTATCGTTTGACTTATCTATAGACTCATACGTGAAATACTGACTTGTTGTTGTAAAAACATACAAATGCCGAATCTTTAGCGATGTAAATATACATTTCCTAAATGTTTTAAGGAGGTTGGTCATTTCTTTTCTTTTTTGATGTCGATGGACAGAATATTGCTACGAAAATAGTGTAATTTAAGTTGGCTCATACCTGTACAAAGTGTGCCTTGATTACACATATTTCCTTGACAACATTTATAGCACAGTTCGGTATCAACGGTCGCACGCCTTCCAATCAAATTATTGGTACCAATCCGACTTGGGCATGTCTGTAATAACATATGTAGAAATAATGGAACTCAATGAACATTATCAAGAAATATATTATTTTCCGCAATTCTTTTTTTATGCCCCCTTCTTCGACGAAGAGGGGGTATATTGTTTTTGGCCTGTCTGTCTGTCATTCTGTCTGTCATTCTGTCCCAAAACTTTAATCTTGGTTAAAGTTTTGTCATAACTTTTGCATTATTGATGACAACATCTTTATACTTGGCATGCATGTGCATCTTATGGAGCTGCACATATTGAGTGGTGAAAGGTCAAGGTCATCCTTTAAGGTCAAAGGTCAAAAGACACAATCCAAGGGAAGTAATTCCGCTTTGAAGGAATATAATTTATAAACTTGCCAAATGATAAATATAAATTTTATTTCAAATCGGCGCAATCGGGGGCATTGTGTTTCTGACAAACACATCCCTTGTTTTTTTTTTAATGAAATGACTTTTTGACTATATTGTACACAGCAATTATTACAATACGACATTAATCAAAGAAAATACGGGGCCACAACCTTGGAACGAATGAATTGGCTTTAATTCAAAGACTGTTTGCCTGGACACGAAACGTTAATTTTTGGTTACATAAACACTTATCTGAAAACATAACGTACAATACTAATATGTGAATTTAAGGATAAACTTTTACTTATTCCCCAACGGTAAGATTTAACAAAACAGTTTTTATAGTCTCCTTTTTACATACCAGACTATCGTGACAACCGAATTCGTACAGCACAGTTCCATCAGGTTTCAACACGTACTTAGCATAGCACTCCTGCAAACCAAAACGGTTGTCTTAATTATTTCTCAACCTTTTGGTTGACATAAAGTAAAGCTTTATATTTATATATATTTATATGTAAATAAGCTTAGATATAATATATGTTTAAACAAAAAAATGATCTGGCGCATTAGTGTATTGCAATAAACAGAGGGCGCAAAATTAAAGAGTGAAGAGCATAGTGTGCTTACCTCTCAAGTCAATTGACGATAGTCGACTCCAGTGTCATGGTCATGAAGAGTTTTGAATGTATGCCATTGCTTATCTTATCGTCCTCGCAGAAACAGAAGGACACGTAGTATGTCCGCTATGTAACATTATAATCGACATGTTTAACGAGTCGGCCTGTTAAAAGATACGATTAAATAGGATGAATCACAGTCGGATGGTTTTACCGACATCCTCATGTTAAATCTTGTGGTATGATAAAGAAAGTATATGAATGTTAATGTAACTTATAGAAACACACAAGGTGCCACAAGGAAAATAAAAGATTATCACATATATAAAATAAAGCATTTTCCACACAAAAATGATACTTAGCATTTTATTAAACAAAGTTGCATTGGACTAGTGTTAATTTTATCGTTTTTTTACATTATGTGTCCTAGTTGCCATACAACGAACACCTACATCACAAGCCTGATGTTTGCATGGAGAAGTCTCGTTTTAATTTCCCGGGTCCTTCAATAAATCTACCTGAATACTTGAATACAACCGGTTAAGGACGTTTTTGCAACAAATGAACACATCATCTATACAAATTATACCAAAATAAAAACATCATGAGAAATTAAGTCGAAAACATTTGTATACTTATTTATTAAAACATTTTATTGGTAAAAAAGATATATTAAATGCGAAAATACATTCACCTAAACTGAAATATTAGTTTTGCTAAATAATTGCAGAAATGTCGTTGTATATAACTTAGAATTGTTAAAAAAATACCAATATATATATATGAGCTAAACTTACATACTGGATTGCATACATTATTTGAAATGACTTATACATTTATACATCAAAGGTTTAGGAAAATCCACGAAATAGCTCTTGTTAGGGTCAGTCAGAAAATGAAGAGTCAGTGAGGAAACGCAGCATGCGAGTTTTTGTTTTATCTACAATAACGATAAACTTATTAAGATCTATCATCATGCAGATGTAATCTATTTTTTTTTTTAAATTGATTTAGGATTTGTGCTATATCTGATAGGCAAGCCTGCGTGAACATGCCAGTATTAACTTTTATAAGCAAAGCGTGTTTCCGTACAATTGACCAGAAGTTATGCCGTTGAATATTGACTAATGGATTTACGTGCATAACGTGTCTTTTCAGCAAACACTTTTGCTAAGTAATTTTAAATCTCTCAACCCTTTGCCAAGTTACAGTGTTTGCAAGTAAGATATCCAATATAAATACATTGTAGGTACTTATTCTGGAATATAAAACCGGTTTAACTGTATGCATAATAAAAAAAGAAAGGGCGCACCTTCTGAGACAAATGTATATTTAAACGCTTGGTGTTGTTTGTTTGTCTGTTATATATTTACATTTTGACGACACAAGTTTAAGTATTGTATATAGATAAAGATTTCAGTATACTTTACCCAGCGTGATAGAGATGGTAAATGTACTGCCTAATTGCATGCATAAGTATGACCATCAATTCGTTTCTTGTTTTTAATGTTATAAAACGGAAATAACTTGACATATCATCAGACCGGAACAACCTGCCAACCTAAACACTCCTGTTACACATAAACTGACATGGAATTGGATTATGTTGCTCCTGTGATCTCGTGTGGGAACGAAGTATCGTACTTACGGAATAACGGGACATAGTACAAAGAGTATCTGACAACTGGACAGACTGGATGACGATTGACTTTGATTTCGAACGGTATGACAAGTATGAGTCTATCATCATATGTTAACTGTCTCGGAAATAAAAAAATATCGAATTAGTTGAATACTTAACTTGTATTATTTATGTATGCTTTCTAGAAAATAATTCATAATAAGAAATGCTAAGAGCGTTAACAATTACCCACACACCCAAATACAATCATATGTAACACAATTTACGGACTTTACGCGCTGAAAATGAAATAAATTGTATGTTTAGTGGTGATTAACCGCATTCACCGGTGAGTATGCGGAGTTTATCCTGTACAGTTAATCCGTAAACACTCCGACTTGTCATGAGGCGAACAAGAATGGATATCACAAATGACTGCGAAAATGCTGCTTTTTACTTAGCAGACGGATGCTGAACAGAATTAATATACAGAAATGAAAGTTTATTGGGTTTAGCCCATTGTGTGCTCTCATTTGTTTCAATAATGATCGCATTGACGTTTTGTGTTAAGGTTACATTCTACTAGATAGTTGTTGCAAATATTTTCCATATCGATAATCAAAGGCGGGATAAGTATGAGTTTTTTTGTGTTTTTATTATACCTGGCACATGTTTATCAGTGTATGTAAATATATGATAAACGTTTAGTTAAATAGCGTTGTCCCTTTCAACAAAGAGTTACGATACATTAATTTGATTAATGCTTAGTGATATTGTAAGTCTATGGTCATTATGTTTACGAGTACCAGAATGACAATATATAATAAAATTCACCCCTATTGAAGAAATCAATGCAATCATTTTTTCCCAATCGAACAAATATCGTCCCCATTTGATTAAACCATGTTATATATTAATCCCTTCTGTTGGGATTGCATATTGGTTGGGTGTGGATCACCATTACAAAAACTAAAACTACAGAAACCACTCGGGCTGCCGCCCTCGCGATTTTATTCCTATGCATCGGAACTCTTAACCGTTGGTTATAGCCGCAAAAACCATCACCGAACCGGAAATTTGTTCTTAAATGTAGTTAGTCATAAACTTAGTCATAAAGATAAACTTATATTTTGTATTTAGTTCAGTGTACTATACAATGGGCGAAATCCGCAGACGGTAGTGCTGATTTCTATCGAGATTTTCGAAAAAGCGCGGTTGATAATGTTAGTATAAACAATTTATTTGAATCATTTGCAGTTCACCTATGTCCCATGTAATATTCCGAGCAGTGGAGTCGATACGGACCTGTTTGAAGCAACTTTAGACGGCTGCATATGTCAAGGTGAATCTTGCACACCGAACATAAGCTTCATAAGCTGTAGCTGCCTGAAATATGGATTAAACTATACCCAAGACGGTTTACTAATGGATGATGGCTTAACGCCTAGTAACAATATTGTGTTACAAGAATGTAACTCATACTGTGCATGTTCCGAAGTTTGTCCAAAGCGGGTGGTTCAGAAGGGAATTAAAATCAGAATGGAGGTTTTTGATAGTGTCGGGAAGGGATTAGGGGTGAAAGTGTTGGAGACTGTGAGGAAAGGTCAGTTTCTCTGCAAATATGCCGGGGAGGTGTTGTCAAAATCAGAAGCAAAACAGAGGTTTGATAACACGAAATATGGTGACATGAACTATATGTTCAATATCAGAGAATGTACATCATCTGGCGTGCTCTGTACTTACATTGACCCACGTTTTAAAGGGAACGTTGGCCGTTTTATTAATCACTAGTGCGAGCCAAATTTGGCTGTGCTTCCAGTAAGAATCGAGAGAGTGGTGCCCCACTTATGTCTGTTCGCTTAATGAGATATTAGTCCTGGCGAAGAAGTGACTTATCACTACGGACATTTTGAACCAGATCAAAGTTCAACAATAGATATGGATAAACTGAAATCATTTTTGTGTAAATAAAGAACCTGCAACGGGTTTCTACCGATTGTAAATTTAGATACAAACTTCGATATTTTATGATGCTTATTATGGTGATGATGATGATGTTGGTGGTGCATACTGATGATGTTGAAGATGAAAATAATGATGATGATGATGATGACACTGTATCAATTTATCTTTTCAGTGATAATGCTAATACTCATGTGAGATTAGAAAATCTTAATTTGATAACCACCATTGAAAGTACGTTCCTGTCTGTATACAAATCAACGTATGTTCTTGCTCGATTGTTTATTACGGAAAATATGAATGTACGTTAATATTGCATTTTAATAATATATTGCTTAACACCGTTAAGTGTGGAATGTTTGACAAAAATAATTGTATTCTCGCATATTGTATTGCATTACAATATCGAATAAAATACAACATACAGTTGCGACGTTCTTTATTGTTTTCCGTTTCCGTTGAAAACATTTGTTTTATTTAGAGATTTAGCATTTTAACGTTGTTATGAGACAAGTGGACAACATCAGTTCTAAAGAATCCCGGCGTTACAATGTAGTCTTCAACACTCACACTGCCCATGTCACACCCATTGACAAGCAGCCATTTCTCGACTGAACTTTAAAACGGCGCCTCTTTTTCTCGCCTATACTACCAAGAGGCCAAAATCAGGCAAGGCCAAATATCCATCCATAAAATACGATCCTCAGGGAAAACAGCACTAATATACCGTAATCTCCCCTTTGATAAGGGCAAAGCCACATAACTGAAGTCATACCGCCCCCAACGTTTGAGGTATCGATTCTTATTCGGACACATGGCATTCGCAGTTCTTCTTTTGCTAAGTGAAACATTTCAGGCAAGCGTGTTAGGAATACCTGTTGCCTATAATGGAAAGCTGCAACCAAAAAAAACAATCAGAACATTGCCCACACTAAATCACTTGTTCCCAGTTCGTCACATCAACATTCCCATACTTTTCTCAATTCCAGTTTGCTCAGTGTGTTTAATATGTACATGTACACATTAATTTGTATGATGTTTTCAAATAATATGGTGTTAAACGAAACATTAGAATGAATAAACAAGTTTTATACGATATTTCGATCGAAATCTCTTTTGAAAAAGAATCAACATATGGTAATGAAAACTAGTTTTAATGATTTGTGATACGCATACAATTTAAAACTTAGTAATAAATGAATACGATCTTATTATATATAATAGCAACTAGGACGTAAAAAATAATTAAGTGCCACTATAATAAGTGAAATGGACCGCTGGCTGTTTTGGTCGGTGTACAGTACGTACAAATGTATGGTAATTCCGATCTTTTTGCTGGACGGACTCATTAAACATGTCGATTATAATGTTACATAGCGGAAATACTACTTGTCCTGCAGTTTCTGCGAGGACGATAAGATAAACAATGGCATTCATTCAAAACTCTTAAAGTCATAACAATTCAACTGGAGTCGACTATCGTCAATGGACTTGAGAGGTAGGTACAATTAGCTCTTTACTCTTTTATTTTGCGCCCTCTGTAAATTGCAATTCACTAATGCGCTATATCATCTATTTGTTTAAACATATTTTCAATGTTAGCTTATTCACATTGGTTTTCAATAAAAATATCCCTATATTTTTTTTTTTTTTTTTTTTTTTTNGTTTTCTTGAAGTAATAGGGAAATACAATGTAATTACGGTCTACCGTTTTGTTGTTCTGTGTTGATGTGGTTTCTTGTCATGCAATGTGTACAGATTTTATTTTTGTTTTAAATAGTAACAGTTACAAAATCATTATCCTGATACAAAATAAATTATAGATGTCGGGATTGCTAGCGCGATTGGTATAGCTCCGGACTACAAATCCAAGGATTTTGTATTTCATCCCCGGCCCAGCCACATACATATTTTGGTCATGAACTCATTTCCACGGCCATTCTACCCCTACCTCTAATATAAGTAGGGCAGTTGACAGTTACTGCAATACGTATATGCAATTAGTGCTGATAATCCAGCTCGCCAAGAATAGTTAGTAAACCGCCATTATATGACTGAAATTCTGTTGAACACGGCAAACAATCCAACAACACAAAACACACAACACAAGTATACAACACAAAAAGTAATGTGAAGTTATTATGTCGGTTCTGATTTGCCGATCGATTTGGTCACGATGTCCGTATTTGTTGCCTTACAAATTGTGATATGTGTTTCGTAAAAAAAACAAGAGATGTTTGTAAATGTGAAACATTCCCCGACATGCAGCAAATTCGTCCCTGTAACCTTGACTTATTTAGATTATCATAGGTCATAGCGTTGTCTAGATATTTTTTCCCTTAATTGGTCTTTAAACTGATGACCTCATTCGTAATATGCGCCTTCCCATTTACCCACGTAAGGACGAAAAGGTGCAAAGAACACTACAACCGCTTCTTCGAAAGGGGTAAATTATAAGTAGTACTTTGCAAGGAATCCACGAGTGTTTGAATGAAAGCATCTTCATCAGCGGTCTGGATTTCCATAAGGTAACCACCCAACAGCTCACAAAATCTCTGTAAATATATTGTTAAATTCGTGTAAACTTATGATACCATTTATGTTGTGTATGAAAATGGAAATATTACACGTGTATTGGGTAAAGATATATTAGATATATACACAATTTATATGACATCATACATAAAGCATTACCCCTGGAGATGTAACAGGTATCCAAATGTCTCTCTTTTTTTAAATAGGACCATAAATCCGCTGTTGTTAAATAAAAAAGACAAAAAAAAACATGTGCACCAGTTCTCATACGAATTTTTAAAGTATCATTTCCCTAACATCAATACTCATTTACCTACGCATAAACATCCGATGGAAGGAAGTAACGGAACATCTTTATGGCCCCTCCTTTTTAGGGAGGTATAAAACATGTCTAAACACTATTACAACTCACAGTCTTTACAAGAAAAAATATCATTATCTAATATTAATTAAACTACAAAAACGTAACGGTCACCTCGGACCCATGCCAGTCTTGTTGATCGTGGCTTATCAGATAACAGCTGGTCTCATGCGGTGTCCATCCCCGACGGCAACCCGTCTCTGTTATGAATACAAACACATTTTGTATACACAATTAACAGAACAGAACAGAACATATAGTTTATTTGCGACTTAAGCGTATACAGCTTATCGTCAAACATAATAAATCAATCATAAATACACATATATAAACATGCGTAAAAAAAAACACATTTTTTATGCATTTTTACAAATATATGATTTTTGTGAGAATGTAATATGTAAGGGAATGCTCTTAATTGTCTAACAAAGTTAAGTAAATGTTTAAAATCCGTTATTCATTGAGAAAAAAAAATTATGCAGTTAGAAATTATAAACAAAATATAAATTAACGAAACAAAGATAGATGGAATGGGTCCTTTAATATCGGGTATGGCGGAAGAAAACAAGATAACAAACCAATTGGGGGTTCACAAAAATGTACTTCTTTGTTGTTATTCGGTCAATTTTCAGGCAAAGCATCAGCATAGAGGACATTATTTTAACAACCGAAGGAGACAATTTCACGCATCAACATCTGTTGATATTATAATAATTCATATTTAGAATCATTTATTTGTATTTATCCCATATTTTTATGCAAGTTGCTTTTATAAGAGAAATTTCAATGAAGCTTAAACAAATCTTCAATTGAACATACTTTACAATGAGCATACGCGAAGGCATGTTTTTTTGTGTAATCCTGTAAACACCATTCCATTAAAAGCGATGAATTGACCACATTACATCCAATGAAAACAAAACAAACACAAAATGTAAAAGCACCTACCGTTTTGCGTGGAACCAGAAATAAACACAATAATTACATCAAGCTCAACAACATATATCAAATTCATTTTATTCCGAATGTATATCTACTCGAGACGCTTTCTGAAACTTTACACGTTATTGATAAGGGTTTCTCTGAGCAGTTTGTGTCTTTGAAATTTTGATGGAACATGAAAGGAACAGCGATATAATATTAGTTGACACGTGTTTGAAAAATGTTATGACTATTATCTCTTTTTATTGCATACGTGTGTTTTCGTTTTGACTTGTGTCGAGGTGCTTACATACATATATATATTTAAATACATCCCAAATAGTACTGCACTACTTTATGCGGGACAATACAATCTTGCTACAAAATATGCTTTAATTAGATACAGGTTGAGCTCGCG
This sequence comes from Dreissena rostriformis, assembly GCA_007657795.1. Classification (NCBI taxonomy): domain Eukaryota; kingdom Metazoa; phylum Mollusca; class Bivalvia; order Myida; family Dreissenidae; genus Dreissena; species Dreissena rostriformis. The sequence continues at coordinate 14,113 of VMBQ01009736.1, forward strand.
TTCAATTATGCTTCAAATTATTTAACAAGCTGAGACAAATACATGTTTGACCTTTTGCCTTTAATATTACCTTGACCTTTGACCAAGGTGTGACACATCATGGGAATGTTAATGTCTGGACACGCTGTTTTATGACCAACTTTTACCTTTGACCTGTATGTGTAACCTTGACCTTTGGGGACAGGAGATGAATGTTACACGTGACAAAGTCTCAACGTGGTTAACATGTGTCTTAAATAATTTCAAAAGTGCATTACGAAGGATAAAAGTAAATCCGGACAAGCTTTGTTTTATGGACAAATTTAATCGTTGATATTTTAATTTGGCCTTGCCCTTTGAGGTAGGTAGACATATTTTACACGCGACACATCGTCCTCTCATGGTTAACATGTGTAGAAAGTTTTGTTTTACATTGCATGATGAATGGTTAAGTCACAGAACGAAAAAGCTGTGTTATGACCACATTCTACCTTTGACCTATATGAATGACCTTGAACTTTTTGGGAGGCGATTGTGGCACGCTACACGCTGTTTTCCCACGGTTGTCATTTATGGCAATGTATTTTAAAATTGCAGGATGAATGACAAAGGTGCAGCAAGAACACAGGCAAGAGCGCACATGTACTTGATCTTTGTGACTGCTATATCAAGCGTTCCGCAAGCGGGTTTGATAAAACTTGCATGTCATGCGATATAGCCCTTACATCCCACACAAAAAACAACAAAGGACAACAACTCTTATTTAATAAAGTGCATGGTTATGGTAATATCCACTCATGAATTTGCATGCTGGAATATTTCATGATGTTTTCCTGAAAGTTGGACGGCTGAACGGACGGACGAACAGCGCCAAAACCATATCGCTCCAATTCGGAGAGGGATAATAATTTAATGAGATGTTTTGTTCATTTGACAAAACTTCATCATCAGCATCATACATATAAAAATAATCCTATTCAGCATAAGTATCGTCAGCACCATCAGCATCATCATCATCATTATTAGCTGTAAATAACCAAATAAACTCGTGGTAGTAACCCCGAGCAACCTTTTGATTTACACTCATATTGCTTCGTTGCATTTATATACATTGTTGTATTGATAAACATTGTTCTGTGGATCAAAATTGCCCTCGTGATAATTTTTTTCTTCTTCTGGAGTAATACTTAGAAAAGCGAAAAGATGTATGTGTGGTACCACTGTCTCAATTGTAACTAGAAGCACGGCAAAATTGGGCTCACAAGCTTGATTTATAAAACGACCAATGTGCTTTTAAAACGTGGGTCAAAATAGGAACGGGGCACGCCACATGATGTACGTTCCCTGATACAAAAAATATAGTTCATGTCACCATAGTTCATGTTATCAATCACCGCCCCGTCATACGTACAGAGTAACAAATCTTTCGGTGTAATCTTGTGTCAACCTTCGAAGGCAAACATTTTGAATTTATGTCCCATGGTACAGTATGGCTTGGTAAAACTCAGAGCAATACTTTGTAAAGTGTATGCTCTCTAGCAGAAATACTGTTCAATTCCGCGCGATTCAAATTAAACAATGGTTTTTGTATAAAAGGGGGACATAACCTCGGTAAGTCGAAAACTCATAACCACAATAAAGAAGTGAACAAGATCACATCATGGTTAATATGTTTTTAAAGTTTCGCCCTTATGGCATCAATGCTCTCGAAGTTGGGGCATAACAAGGGGACACAAGTGGCCCAAATCCTTCATTCTGGCATTTACGTCGTTAACAATTACAAGTGCACCAGTATTTCAAATTGCACCAAACGTTGAAAAAAACATGGAAATTCAACAAAATAAGTTGGACTGGAATACATTAGGTACATACAATTGCGTTTTTGTCTCTAGTTTGTATCAAACACATATTCAATCATAAGCGAAATCATGGTTTTATTTGTATTTTGCATTTTGTATCTCTTTAAATCTACGTTAACAGACCACATCTGGTGATGAAATTTTAGCTATTACTAAAAGGAACACTGATTTGTTTATGTGTTAACTTTATTTTACGAAATAGTTTACGAAATATTCGTTTATTGTGAGGGTTAATGGGGCTTTAAGTGAAAGGTCTGAGGCATTTGGTATGTGCTGCGATAACAACGCTGGGTTTCTAAAAGTAACGTTTTGTCCCTGATAGACATCTTATACTCCACTGCATACTGGTCCTGTTAAGATGCATGGCTGACATCAATGGAATACGCTAGTCTTGAAATATAAAGTGTCTTTGTTTTATTATTTTTTTCTGATTCAAAGATTTGTTTCATGTCGTAATGTATGTTTATCCAATCAATTAACAAAGACATGAACATGCATATACTTTTCTTTATCATATGTATTGTGTTTTAACTGTGTTATAACTATCAATACACAAACTGAATTACAATATATACATTAAATATACAGTACCAATGTTATGCATATTGCAACTTATTACAAGAACAACAACAATGACTGTTAAACTTTTCTTATGTTGCTTTTTTAAAACATATTTTAAAACAAAAAATGTAGGATCATTACAATAAGTGAATACATAAATTGTCAGCAAGTGTGCGAGGTATCATCCATTTCACAAGGTGCACGCCAGCACCCGATTGTATAAACGCTGGTTAAAGTTATCGCTCGGTAACTTTCAAACCTTGGTAAGTGTGCGGTTAATCAGGTTTAGTAACCGTCAAGGTAACTCGATTGTATAAACACGATATATCGCAAAGTTACCTAACCGCGTATAGTGGAATTTAACCACCGGTAACTTAAACCAAAACATTCCTACAATGCATTTTCTATTGACGTACATTTCGCGCGAAGTGTCACGCTACGATTTCGTAAACAAACAAAATTAACATCGGCATGTTTTTTTTTATCAAATTCATCTACAAATGACTTACCAATAAAAAAAGTCATACATTTTACAAAAGTCATTTAATTACTATGACAAAGGCCCTCAAAACATTTTGCGGTTGTATGTTTTGCAAAATGGCGCTGTTGATATTTGAGAAGTGTTTGAGCGAAATAACTGGCTTTGTGTTAATAATATGTTCAATACACGGTTGATAAATGAAAGGATACATCACAGGAAAGGTAGGGTTGATTTTACGGCAGTTTTCATGTCTTTGTTTTTTCTAAATTGTTAGAAAACTTAGCATAATAAATAACCCGGAAGTGAAATTCTGACAGTGACATTTTGGGTGGCAGACTAGTTGAAATAATCCAACTCCCAGCTAAATTGACCCTCCGGGTGAGCTGTACGTTCGTACTTAAAAAAGCTCAGAGCATTCAAGAATAACTAGGTCTCTGAGCTGTACGTACGTACTCAAAAAAGCTCAGAGCATTCAAGAATAACTAGGAGGCAGGCGTTTCTCCCCCCCCCACGACGTTTCCTCCCCAGACGTTTCTTCCCTAGACGTTTCACCCCCATTTTGGGGGTGAAACGTCTGCATAATATGTAAATGTATATTAGCAGTAGTTATTTCAAATAAAGTGAAAACAAAATTACTTTATCGATTAGTATTAAAAGTGAGTGCATTTTATGTGTCTTAATAATAAATGATTAAAAAAAAGATGTAAGTTGAGTCTTGACTGATTAAAATATTAATTAAAGATATTATATGGCTGTTTAGTGAAGCCTCTAACAAATTTTACAAATTAAATAGATCTAATTATAATTGTTTTTATAAGTGCCTGAATTTTGTCTTGCATTAATTTAGCTCATTGAAAAATTGAGTAGAAGCACAGCTTTGATGTTCTTTGATAGTCATTTTAAATGGAATAGTATGTTACAAATTAAACAATTATAACTATTGTATTAATGAATTGAGTAAAAGCACACCTCATGCTTTTGCAAATGTTTCACTGACCTTGACTTGTCGCAAACAATATGTTTTATTAAATGTAAAATGAACTCGTATTTGTCAGGGTATCTTTCGCAGAGGTTACATGTCATTTGCGTCATAATATTTTCCAGCAGACCGATGTTGGTAAGCCGTATGGAAAATTTCGCCTTATTATCAAAATAAGGCGTACATTTATCAGACTCATATACAGATGACATGCAGAAAACTGTAATCCAGTTCATATTTTTTATATTCATTAATCACTTGGCTCAAATAGAAGACTAGATGATGTTATCACGCATTTCTCGTCTTATAAAGTATCCGGAGTTTCATTATTCCTATATTAAATGAACGTTACATTTTAATGACATTTACATTAATACCTTTTTATACTTATTAATAGTAAGATAAATGGCATTGAAGTCAGTTTAATTTTTGCTTTCCAAAAGAACGTACCAGTGCCCGTTCAACTCTTAACATAAATTGAACCATGAACTGTGCTTGACCGCCAATACGGGGACAATACGTCGGGTTGTTCCAATCGCCGTAAATACCAATCATTTTATTATTGTTCGTTAAACAAGTTATATATATACTAGCTACTAAACACATACACAAAACCATACTTAAAGAATTACATGCTAGCCAATGTTGAAACGTTTATTAA
>VMBQ01009737.1:0-15465 GCA_007657795.1 Dreissena rostriformis
TTCAGATGAAAACCTTCTTACAGGTAAACATTTCACTTCCTATTCTACAGGATATTATCTTCCGGTATATGCACTTGCAAAGCTTTCTATTGCAAGTATTATTTTAGAGTCCCTCATAAATATTAAATAAATCTAGCAATATGCACTTACGCGTGTTTCAACTGTCACAAAGTTAGTTTATTTACTAAGACTGCAATATATTATTATCTTCCATGACTTATATTTGCAGTTTTGGGAATCCTATACATAATTGGAAAATGGCACAATTATCAATGAAGAACACTCATAGTGCATGTGTTATCTCTTTCTCAAGAGAACTTGCACATGGATTGCCTTATGTAGTGATAAACATTTAAACAGCAGAAATTACAAAACATTCTAAGAATTATCAGCGCGAAATGAGAAATGCAACAAAAGTTGACTCACTGATACCTCAAGACACATTAGATTGCGCACATGCATGTCTCTATCAATAGTGTAATGTTACCCATGATGCATTTGCCAGACATACTGTAACATGCTGCTTGCACGCAGTTCAGATAGACAGGGTAACAGTTTACAGGTTTTATACAAAATAATCACATGAAGCCTTTGATCTCAGCTATCAGATGTGAAACATTTCATTAAACATTTCATAAAACATTTCATTCATTTAAGATGTTACTCAATCACTTACCATATTATAAGATTCACTGATGTCTACATCATGCATGTTTTCTTAACCAGTGGTGCAGTTCATATAATAAAAATATGGAATTTAAAAAGTAATGGCAAAAACTCCAGCATCAGCAACAAATAAAAATACTGCTTGCAGATCAGCATACATGCCAGAATTTTTCAGCTCCAAATCGGGCCATTCCATAAAAAATTGTCGGGAAATTTGACCAAAAAGCAGGACACCTAAAACAATCAATCATTCCACCTTTACTTTAGTCAGAAGTCAATATATTTCTTACAAAAACTCTAATTTTCTGCCCAATTTTGACGATACAAGTGTTACAGAAATTCGTGAACACAGCGTTCTCTATTCTCCGGAAGTAAACAAACTACATAAACTGAATTGTGTGGTCCTGTATGCCTCGATTTGACATCCAATCGGTACAGGGATATCCCCCTGAACATATGTAAATCGTGTGACGCGTTGTGCATGAGCGCATCGAGCACTTTTCTTATTCAACCAATCGTCAATTAACTCTAAATTAGATGCAATATGTTACAAATTATGTTCTGAAAATCAGTCAAAAACAAAAGTTTATTTATGTGAAACATCGATGCGTATTGGTCAGCATCCAATTTGTTTGATGAACAAAATCGGTGTTACCAGACTCCCAATTTTAGTGAAAAACAACGTGATTTTTCCCAATCCAAAAGAACCCGATCCCATTCCCAAAATGGGGGGAAAAAAAAATTGTTGATTATAAATCCTCTTCAATCTCAGAGCAATAATTATCCAATGTTTGAAGTGTTATGTAGAATTTGTTGTTTCTACAAGATAAAACAGCATTCTTTTTGATACCTTGAAATTGATTGCAAAAAAAAATACAGTGCTTTCCCTCATAGTTTTAGTCTCAAGTTGAACGTCCTCATGTCTCTTTCAACCAATCCCCTCACGCTACTTACAAACAATCCCATCAAACTACTCATGTCACCCAATCTGACACACAGGGGTCTTCACTCTAATAAAGATATGTTCATATAGGAATTTATCCAAGCACTTGATGACAAGGTCTCCACGTTCAATCTCGTTCTACTGATGAGATTACTGCGGCTCAATGTCCATCAGGATTTACCGCTAAGTATCTACTGCTAATAGCTGGCTTCATTTAAGAAATCAATTGCATCCCTAATTGCCCAGCACGCCAAACCAATGTCCAATACTTGGCGATACTGCACACCAAACCAACGTCCAATACTTGGCGATACTGCACGCCAAACCAACGTCCAATACTTGGCGATGCTTAATATGATATCAGCAGACTTGGTGTACTTTAAACATCATAAGCCATGTTAAGTAACCCTTTGCATGCTGGAAAATTTGTCGTCTGCTAAATTGTCGTCTGCTGACTTTCTAAAATTAGCATTTTCTTTGATTTTTTTTCAAAGAATACTATCAGAATAGCAGACAGTTTGGATCCTGTCATCTGGATCCAAACTGTTTGCAAAGGCCTTCAAAATCCGGTTCCAGCGCTCAAAGGGGTAACAAAATCCATTGTCAACGTTTATTGCATATTTTCTGTACATCCTCAGATCATTACACTTTATATTTATAGCAAGTATTTAAGACCTTAGTAATATTAAAATTACATATAATCTCTTTAAGCAGATTTTTGTTCTTTCAAGAACTAAATATCTGAAACATATGTGACTCTCCTCTATTGGCTCTAGAATCTGCAAATAATGCAAAAAATGCTTGTGACCAGACAAAATATTATAAGTGTAATTCTACTGTGACACTGACCCATGGCTCAAGTTGTTTAATGCTGGCAAATTTTAATAGAAAGTGCTATCAAATTGCCAAAAACAGGAAATCACAAACAATAGGAAAACAAGTGGAAAATTGGTAAGCAATAATATTAAGAATCGCTAACATTTGTCCATAAGTATAATTAGCAGGATATGTTGAAACAATGAAACTTGGCAAATCAGCTGTCATGTTCACACATAAAACTCTGAAACTCTACCCCAAACAGCCAACAAGTTTGTAAGTAATCATTAATCACAGGCAATGGAGCCAACTAAACAATACCACATAGATGCCCACAAAAAGCAGGCAAGGGGAAATGTGAAACCATAATTCAACATTGAAAAAAGTAACCTGACAGGCTGATATTCCTTGATGAACAAAACAGGAACTACACTAACTGTGGAATTCTGGGAATAGTTGGTATTAAGGAAGTACTGATCACATTGATGAAATAGAAGTAATTGCTTGATGAAATGCTTTAATGGAGTATGAAAAGAACATTTTCCCAGTTATCAAACCCATGAAGTTCAAGAATACTTTCTGACGTCATAAAATGCCAAATTTGGTTGGATAATTATAGAAACACTTGCAGCTATTATCCAAAAATAAGCTTGTAAACACCCAAGTGCTTAATTATGGGAAAGGAAAGTCTTGTACAAGTTAAAATTCATGTAGTTGGAACAATTGTTACCACACCACATATTCATCATGAAACATGGTCTTTAGAGAGATAATGGATGTATTGGTTCTTTACCAATGTATATTTTATGTATGTAGAAACATTAGTTTCCTGGATGTGATATCTTGGGCCTTGATAGAAGGGGTTTAAACTCAGATACCATCTCAGGTCTTCAACAAGATATCAATACATAGGTCAACTGATACTGTGGATTAATTTTATTTGGCAGAAATGAATTTTTGTGGATTCATAAAATGAGGCATTCTTGTTGGATCTTAAATTCTTTAATTTTTAATTATGTCTGATTTAATAGACTTCTGACTTCTGTCCTTAAATGATGCAATAATCTACAGGGCAACAGATAAGGTTCGTTTTATCGTTTTTACGATTTGTATTTGACAGAAAACGAATTGAAATTAAAAATCAATCGTACAGAAAACGATTATGAAAATGGAAAACGAATTGAAATCGATTCTTTGTTGTTTTAGTTGTTCTGTTTTCCGCCGTACCGCGTTTAATTATAATTAGTGTATTGTAATTTTAAGTGCGGCCGTAACATTTTTAGTTAGTTTATATAGACACCTTTTTGGGCCAGTGTCAATATAAAAAGTAACTTCCGCCAAACTAAGTTTGGGAAAATGTTCTTTTTTAATAGCAAACAGGTTAGGAAACTTTCATAAACTGCGTGCGCGCCTAATATTTTACAATACATAACGAGACCCAAACCGTCGGGAAAAGACATTGTGAAGAGTATACTATCAGATTTAATAGCGCAGGTGGTGACATATTCTGAAATATTTGGCTCAAAACACCGCTGCAATTCCGTGTCTCAAAAACTAATCACATCGTGATTACCATAGCCTTGTCATTGATGGAGAGGGTTTGGCAAAGTGAGTATGCTCTGAAACTGAAAGGCAGGAGTGTTGAAACTGGTTGAAACAAAATGACTCCATCATCCATTGGTCAATATACAATTAGTACTAATATTTACAAACAACCATTGTCACTGTGAATTTATAATGACTTAATTGGAATAAGAATTGCTGAAAATTATCAAAATCCAAAAATGAAGCGCCAATCTGATCCAGAAATATAAGTACATTTTGATCAAATTGTAAAAAACTAATTGACAAATAGTTTTGAGGGAAAAAACTAATTGTTACAAAAAGCTTGCAGTGAAAACTAATTGACCCAAAATCTTATCTGTTGCCCTGTAATCTGTAAGTAACTCAAATATATCTCTAACAATCATGTGACAGTTTAGTACCTGGTTCAAAGAAGAACCTGGTTCGGACGTTCATTTTTTAACTCTGCTGAGCTGTCATTAGAACAAAATTAAAGTTCTGATCAAGTTGTATGCTGATTGAGTAAAAATTGTGATTATTAGACTGGTCACAAAGTTAAACTGAAGACATGTTAGGAAAACTGCAACACCCCCTGGTGGCCATATGTTCGAATGGACCAAAACCATTTTCAAGCTCAACAAAGATATTAAAAATAATGTTCTGAGCAAGTTTCATGTACACAAAACATTACAGTAAGATCGAGTGTTCAAAATGTTTCACTATAACCACATAAGGAAAACTGCCACAACCCCTGAGCTGTTTTTCAACAGACAGTAAATACTTTCAAACTCTGCCCAGATATCATTAAAACAAATGTGCGGAGCAAGTTTCATGAAGATTTAGCAAAAAATGTGATTTCTAGAGTGTTTACAAAGTTTTGTTATAGACAGAAGCAAAACTGCCCCGCCCCCTGGCAGCCATGTTTTCGACAAAACCAAACCATTTTAAACTAGGCCGAATTATCATTAGAACAAATGTTCGGAGTGTCATGAAGATTGGACGAAAAAAATGTTACGTCTAGAGTGTTAACAATCTTTTTCTTTAATTCTACCTACTGACCTAGTTCATGACCTCTCATGACCTAGTTTCAAACTTGACCATTGGAACATATGTTCTGACCGAGTTTCGAACATTTGATTATAAGTCTAGAATTAAAGTGTTGACGACACATGACCCATGACCAATGACAGACAAAAGGCATTCACAAAATCTCACTGTGAGCAAGTTGTGTTCAGGTGCGCTAAAAATGGTTATAAAAACAGGGATTTCAATTGAAGCAGAATCCTGCTTTTTGATGCAAGCATTTTGCAATTTTGTCCCTTTTGACTCCTCCAAATTACCTTGCATCATTTTGATAAAAATGTCACCATGAAAATAACATTGTGTTTTTTATATTAAACAAAATGTTGTTTCTAAGGTAACGAAGCAAGTTGTGCAAAGTAACATTTGAAGAGCAATCAACAAATATCCAAAATCAAAATATCTAGACTTCAGTATTCTGACCCCTAATTTTGTTATTTGAGCCCTGAACATTCATTTGAACCCTTAAATTTTCAACCACAGGGTCGTTTGACTCCTGGTTTTCAAAAGCTATTGAAATCCCTCTAAAAACCAACACAAGCATATGACATTTGTAGGCTTTATTTCTGTTGTCTCTGTTGTGTGTTTTCAACCTTCAAAAATATCTAAATAATTATTAATTAATAGGTAATCAACTACAATGCTTGAACACTCTCGGAATTCTTAAGAGGTTTTATAACAAGTTTCATTATAGGAAGTCTCCATTCATCTAGAATGTATTGTAAGACTAAGTCATACTGAATCAGATTTCAGCGATTTTCTTTGTCCAATTGGGAAAAGTACCCGTACCGGTCCTATTGGGAAAAATCAATTCGTGAAAACCTCAAAATTGGGAAAAATCGAGTCGTGAAAACCNGTAAAAACACGTTTTCGCGCCAAAACTGAGATTGGCCATTTTTGAGGGGAGGTGACGATATGTTCTGACCGAGTTTCATGAACATTTGATAATAAGTCTAGAATTAAAGTGTTGACAACACATGACCCATGACCAAGGACAGACAAAAGGCATTCACAAAATCTCACTGTGAGCAAGTTGTGCTCAGGTGCGCTAAAAATGGTTATAAAAACAGGGATTTCAATTGAAGCAGAATCATTTCTGTCGTCTCTGTTGTGTGTTTTCAACCTTCAAAAATATCTTAATAATTAATTAATAAGTAATCAACTACAATGCTTGAACACTCTTGGAATTCTTAAGAGGTTTTATAACAAGTTTCATCATAGGAAGTCTCCATTCATCTAGAATGTATTGTAAGACTAAGTCATACTGAATCAGATTTCTTGGAACCAGGTACTTAACCCTTTGCGTGCTGGGAAATTTGTCGTCTGCTAAAATGTTGTCTGCTGAATTTATAAAATGAGCATTTTCTTTGACTTTTTTTTCAAAAAATACTATCAGAATAGCAAACAGTTTGGATCCTGATGAGACGCCACGTTTTGTGGCGTCTCATCTGGATCCAAACTGGTTGCAAAGGCCTTCAAAATCCGGTTCCAGCGCTCAAAGGGTTAACTGTCACATGATTATTTTGAATATATGTGTCGTGTTCTGAGAAAACTGGGCATAATGCTTGTGCGTAAATTGTCATCCCAGATTAGCCTGTGCAGTCCGCACAGGCTAATCAGGGACGACAATTTTCGCTTTTATGACATTTTTCGTTTAATTGAAGTCTCTTTTTAGCAAAAATCCAATATAGGCAGAAAGTGTCGTCCCTGATTAGCCTGTGCGGACTGCACAGGCTAATCTGGGATGACACTTTAAGCACATGCATTATGCCCAGTTTTCTCAGAACACGACACATTTAAGTTACTTACAGCTTAAAGCATCCTTTAAGACAAAAAAATGAATGAACACTATACACATCATTGCTTTTCAGATCGATAAAAAGTTTGCATGTAATTATTAATTATTTATGTGACAACTGTCTTTCACATTTAACTGTCACTTTTCCCTTTAAGAAATCAATCAATTAATTAAATAATGCAAGAATGAATGGTAGATTTAGGATTTAAATTTAATGCTTAAATTATAATGGAAGATATAAAAGACTATGTATTTTGTTCAGTTTATACTGTAAACATGTGTCTTAAACATAACATTCTTGACAGAACTATAAGTGAATAAATGAGTATATCACACATAATTATATCCAATGCACATTATAATTAAGTATTTCTATAAACAAATGATTGAGTAACTTCTAAATAGATATAATCTTTGTATTTCATTCGTCTAAATAATGAATGAATATAATGAATAGTGAATATAACTCTGATAATTGTTTATCATATTTTTTGTTAACAGATTTTTTCACATGACATCCAAAAACCTTAGATTGTTAACATTACATATACAGTGACTGAGTGAGCCTTGTTGTGAGAAAACTGGTCTTAATGAATCTGCGTAAAGTGTCATCCCGGATAAGTGTGTGCAGTTTGCAGAGGCTAATCAGGGACGACACTTTCCACTTTAATGGAATATTATGTTTAAAGGAAATCTCTTCTAAATGTAATTGCAGTAAAGGCGGAATTCTGGGACTACACTTTACACATTCATTAACCCTTTGCATGCTGGGAAATTTGTCGTCTGCTTAAATGTCGTCTGCTGAATTTCTAAAATTAGCATTTTCTTTGATTTTTTTTCTAAGACCACTATCAGAATAGCAAACAGTTTCGATCCTGATTAGACGCCACGTTCTGTGGCGTCTCATATGGATCCAAACTGTTTGCAAAGGCCTTCAAAATCGGGTTCCAGCGCTCAAAGGGTTAAAGGAAATCTCTTCCTAATGTAATTGCAGTAAAGGCGGAATTCTGGGACTACACTTTACACATTCATTTAACCCCGTTTTCCCACAGCAAGGCTCATATTTATGACGTACACAACTCTTTGTTATGGCAGCAAACAAGCATGATTAAGATACCGAACTAGTCTGCTAAGATTTTAATCACCTTAACCCATTTATGCCTAGTGGACTCTCCCATCCTTCTAAATTGGATCAATTTATTTCCAAAATTAGGGATTTCTAGTATATTTATTTCTATATTTAGAATATTTTTACAGAAATTCCTTTAAGCAAACAGCGCAGACCCTGATGAGACGCTGCATCATGCGGCGTCTCATCTGGGTCTACGCTGTTTGCCAAGGCCTTTTTTTTTTTGAAGCTTAAGGCATACATGGGTTAATAAAGCTTCCCACCCTTTATCAGTTACTAGGTAATATATTACCTATAACAAACTGAAAATATAAACAGTGTTCTTACCTCATGCAATAAATCCTTCAGTTAATGTAAACAAGTTTCCAATAAGTTATCTGTTTTTCCAGAAAAATATATCTCGGTTATAGATCCCAGGCAAGCACTCTGATATATATATACAATCCAGATATATAGATAGATATCGTCTGCACAATAACGCACTATTCAAGCAGTCACTATAAGTTTCTCTAATGACTTGTTATATACTATTCCACTAGTTTGTACACAAGAATCTCCTGCTCTTATCTAAGATCTCACTTCCCATGCCACAGTGAGGATGTAACGGCTGGCTCCTTCCAGTCTGCAAGTAGATCAGGACAAAACATTAACCATCAGCAACAATGCAACTGTTCATGAAATATTAACAATACACATCACAACAACAGCTCCCTGGGGCCACATTAGCTACACAGAAATGAGTAAACTTCACTCCTGTGTGCTTATCAGCTGCTGAAACTGAGGTAAAGCCTTCGACCAATCAAAATTCACGTAACATTCAAATCTACCAATCAGATTGCATGTTGTATCCCGGCCATGCACAGGTAACTGAAAAACTGATATGAAGGCGTACGAGTAAAGAAAGTGATTAATACACACAACAATGAGAAAGAAAAGTGTACATAAAACATTAATAACAGTTTGCAAATGAATTTCCTTGAAAACATCTTTCTGCGAATAATTTAATTGCACAAGGAATACTACCACATGTGTAGTTGTATAAAGTTTTCTTATTACTGGTACTTGTGGTATTTTATGGTGCATTATGCCAAGCTATGATCCTACATGAGCCGTTAAACTATATTCAGATTTAAAAAATAGTAAAACTTCACAGGCTATTCAAATATTAAGACCCGGTTAAGAAAATAATTTAGGTAATTTAGCAGATGGTTTCTTTTTTGAGGGCAATAAATGAAAGCACAATATAAAACTTGAAACATGCAATCCCTGCAAAAAATAAATAAAGAGGTAGCATATGACGTAGTTAATGGATTAAAGACTGTTCAACAAAGATGAGCATAGCAATTTAAGTCTCTTCCACCCAATAAGTACTGTAAAATCACTATTATTCGTGGAGATTTTGTGGGTTGACAAATCAACGACTTTAACACAAATTGCATGACCAATATACAAATTTTACACCAACACATCAGAAAATTACCGACGCAAATTCCCTGAAATCAGAAAACCACAAATTTACGTGTCCTTGGAAGTATTTTTTTTAAACCACCATATTACATGCTGCTGAATATAAATGGTTTTAAAGTAGTTCAGTTCTAGCTGTGTCACATGTTCTGTTTATAAATGACATCATATGGGATTATTAAAACATCCTTCATTTCATTAGCTCATTACTTGCTGATAAAAGGAATTGTAACGTAGTAACGCATACACAAATAACTCAATTACTATTTCTGCATTCTTTATTCAGTGTTAAAACAATATGTTCAAGTCCACAATTGCTAAGTCCATATGGTTTCCAAGACATTTACAAAATCCATCCAAATCCATCCGTAAGATATGCTTATTAAATAATATTTCGAAAACTTCAATGAAACGACCTGAGCGGTCCCATATCAAATAAAGTACTAATTTCAATTAAAACAACAAGCAAAGATACTCTTAGTCTAAATGTCCATCCTAGTCCTTCTTCTACGTTTCTAGCTGCTGGTTTTATACCCGCTCATGCGGAAATACAACCAGAAACAACTTGTTAGTATAGAGTAACCATATCATTCAAACATGTCACAACTCGGTCTACACCGGTGAAACTAGCAATTACGATCGTTCATTTTGACTTGCTTATATCATGACTATGCTGGCGGCTAACAAAATCGATGATTTTATATCACTAATTGATATTAGATTTTCCCATCTCGGGGACCTTTTGCATTACTCATTATTTTATGTCGGTCGATATGCGACATTCGACAAATAAGTTGTTAAATAATAATTAACGAAATAAGCGTTTAAGTTTTGCTGCTTGACATTTTTCTTAAATACGATATTGTATATAACTAAATAATTACAATATTATACCTTAACTTTATAATAATCTTATAACGTGACTGAATAAACAATATAAATAAATAACAATAAACACTAATTTTCAAATTGCTACAATGTTTTTTTTTATATGTGTATTTGGGTCAGTTTGCCCTCCCCTGGAACATGACGAGATCAGCTAGGGGCCCATCAGTCTTAAATACTTTAAGAATAATGGCTTACTGTTGTTTTTTCCACCATTCCCAAATGGGATACAAGTTTTGTAACAATATATTTGCAAAGGAGCTGGATAGGGAGATAAATTGAATATTTCACATATTAAAAAAAATAAAATGGGGGGGGGGGTTCATGTGTTTCTCNTTTTTTAAGCAGTTATTTTTTTTTTTAATTAATACTTCATGAGATTGTAAAAACACAACTTTCTATTTTGGTTTCCATAACCAGCCAGTGGAATTATCTTATTTATGTACTTTTTGTAGACTCGACCACAAAACTCCATTTGAATCCCAGAAAGTAGACCAACACAACCCCATTTAAATTCAAGAAAGTGTAAGACCTACCCCAGAATGGCCATAATATTACTTGATGTTAACACATTAGGTGGCTGAAAGTTCAAGAGCAAGAAATAAAACTGCCATGACTGATGTAACGCAGAGCAATAATTATTGGTAATAAAGCCCGTTGTTATGATGTTAAACATTTTATTTCTGTAAGTGAAGTGCCCTTTGCCAGCTTTCTTCAATTCTACATCATTAAACTGGCATTACCAATTAGGCTGAGCAAATGTGGTTCTTGTCTTGAAGGGATTATTTGATTGCAAACGGGATTGAAAAGGTTCCTGTAACATAAAGTTGTACTTGAGAAACATTAACAGCAAGAATCACAACTGTCAGTGCTAATTTTGCAACAAAACGATTAACCAACCAAACCACAGCTGAGAAAGATTATCAATTAATTGTCAAAAAAATGCCACACATTTGAGCTTGTAATGGATTCTTGACTCACTTGCTTATTGCAGTGATAATATTTGTTAGGAAAGACCAAACAGCAGGGATAAAATTATATTGCCTGTGCATATAATGATCAGGATCATAGGCAAAAACCCAATCCTTATTGACTTGTAAGCAATGTAAATATTTAGGTTTAAAATCATGTTTTACATTTTTTAAATGATAGGTATCATTTAACAAACGCATATAAACAAGGACATCAGAAATTCAACCCCATTCCCCTAAGGTAAAGTATCTTTTACATTTCATTTTAATATGAATATTCAACTTAGAATCTTAAGTTTATCATAAGTTTATCATAAAATATCATAAGTAAATCTTAGATAAGAAAAAAAGGTAAATCAGATCACGATGGCCAATTATTTTTCCATTAGGTCCTGCAGATGGGCTGCAAACATCTAACTACATCATACATGCCAGACGTCCCGATCTCAGCGGGACAGTCCTGCTTTTGGGCCCTTTGTCCCGGCATCCCGATATGAGACGATTTGTCCCGACATTCGTAAAAAACGATGTAAAGTCTATAAGTTCCCAATACAATTCGCTATTCAGGCTCTCTCTGGCTACTCGAGTGCACCAGTGTTGTTTTTGACACCTTATCGGCGATTTATCGGCAAATTATTGATTTTATCAGGCATTCACACCACGGTGTGTTTATGATAGGGGTCTCTAATTGCTATTGAAAGATTATCATACAGAAATGAACGCCAATGACACTATTATGCTGTGTATTATACCACCTCATGTTATAAAACCTGGTAAAACACCAATTTTGTACATCAAACAAATTGGATTCTGACCAATACGCATCGATGTTTCACATACATTAACTTTCGTTTTCGACTGATTTTCAGAAAATAATTTGTAACATATTGCATCAATCTAAATATAGAGTTAATTGACGATTCGTTGAATAAGAAAAGTGCTCGATGCGCTCACATCGCATCACACGATTTACATATGTTCAAGGGTATATCCCTGTGCCGATTTGATGTCAAATCTAGGCATACGGGGAAACCCCACAATTCAGTTTATGGATTGTGTTTACTTCCGGATAATGGCGAACGCTGTGTTCACGAATTTCTGAAACACATATATCGTCAAAATGTACAGAATATAAGAGTTTTTGTAAGTAATATACTGACTGCTGACTAAAGTAATAGTGAAATGATTGATCGTTTTAGGTGACCTGCTTTTTGGTCAAATTTCCCGACAATTTTTTATGGAATGTCCCGATTTGGACCTGAAAAATTCTGTCATGTATGAACTACATACAACCAAATCTGAAATGTTTAGTCAATATTCTTTATCTCTTTTATCAAATTATAACTCTAAAACATACTGTGCAATATATTGCAGGAAAAAACCTTATCCAAATCTACAATGACAGAATTATTTGAAGAAATTATGTATGAGTTACCTCCCTTGATACATATTTTAAAATGAGACATTGATGTAAATGATTACATTTAGTAATAGTTAGCTCCCTTTGAACTCAAAATGCAGAAAAATGACTGAATGCCTCAGGATAAGGAGTCCAGCTCAGTTTGCATACAAATGTGTAGATTGAAGTAGATTATTGTCAAATTAGTTTTATTTTAGTTTTCAAACTTCAGTCCACAAATACACACAGAAATAAACAGTACAGAAATTGTTTCTAATATACAACATACTGACTGCAGAAACCACTGGTAACTCAATCAATTAATTGACCAGTGTCAGATTTCTGAGTGTGAAACAGCAATTTATCAGTGGACAAGAAGGGGTCTGCCTAACAGCATTTCAATGTCCATCAACATGGAAGATAGACAAGATAAAGCACTAGAACAAGCTACAATGGAAGAAGAAACAGCCCAGTGATCAGAACAGAGATATCAGGCTGGATCAACAATATCTATCTTTTCCTCCACAACTGTTCAATAGAGTTCTCAGGAACAAAATAATCAAAGTGAAATCTCTTGTTATAGTGAAGGAAACTGCAAAGTTGGGCTGTTGAGTGTGGATATAGCAGTTACATATGGCAAGGTGTCAATTGGACTTTTTTTCTTTCTAATTTTGTTGAAATTTATTGAAGCATAGACTTTACCAAATAGCTTTTGAAAATATTCACACAATTATGTCTTTTACAAAATTTGAAAAAAACAAACACTTACAAACAAAATACAATTTGCATAAATAACCTATAAAACGAGGTTAACAATTACTTCTCTTTTCAATATTTTGCTTTTTTCCTTATTGCTGCACATACTGATAATAGTATGGCTCCAGAAAAAAACCAACATGAATAAAATTTATAGATAATTTGTTTTCTATATTTATTTTTTTTATATATATACAGGAAAATCCAAAGAAATCTCCCAAACTGATGGCAGCTTATAATCAAGAAGACTCCATGCAGCGACTGCTAATGAGGACCAAATCCAGGTGGACTGCAGACTTCCTTTAAACAAAAACTTCCATACAAGGGGAAAGTCTGCACAGACTAATCTGGGAGGACATTTTTATGCACATGCATTAATGCCAGTTTTCCCAGAACATGGCTCATACATACAGGAAACTCCACAGAAAATCTCCCAAACTGATGGCAGCCAATAATCAAGAAGACTCCATGCAGTGACTGCTAATGAGGACCAAAGCCAGGCAGGGGACTGCTCTAGTCTCAATATTGACACTGTTAGCACTGTCCAAACACCCCAGCTTCCCTGCCGCCCCAGAGGCATGATCAATTAACTGCCTGGTGAGAAGTAATTAATCCACCTGCCACTCAGCTTGTGTATCAAAGCATAACAACACAGTTCTGGGCAAACATTGCCCAATGGTTATGTCAATATTTCTGCTAAATGTTACCATGCAGACCACTTATTAAGCTGTATGAGTAGCAGTCGGTGCCACATTTAACGGAAGTGATTACAACATACTTCATCAATATGGATGCAGATGCAAAAAATATATAGCATACTTTTTAAAGTTGACATTTCATTTATACATGTACTTGACCACACACCATAATGATACACTATTTACGAGTTCTTATTTATAAATCCCTGGTGTATTATTTTCAATATTATCCACTTTCTTTTCTTAAAGATGGTTGACAAATTGCTTTTTGCAGAGTGATCACTTACACATGCTTTCTGGAGTGATTGTAATCGAATTGACCCTTTGAGCGCTGGAACCGGATTTTTAAGGCCTTTGCAAACAGTTTGGATCCAGATGAGACGCCACAGAACGTGGCGTCTCATCAGGATCCAAACTGTTTGCTATTCTGATAGTATTCTTTTTAAAAAAAGTGAAGAAAATGATGATTTTAGAAATTCAGCAGACGACATTTTAGCAGATGACAAATTTCTCAGCATGCAAAGGGTTAATTAACCCGGTATACCATTCATTGGTAAATTATTATTGCCATTCCTTGGGTAGAGAATGTACATTCAAGTACCCAAATTAAACTATGAATTAATTGGCCACTGGACAGTTGTCATCATTAACTGAGTTTACTAAAAAAGAAAAATGAACTAAACATGGATTTATATTTGTGTTAGTAAACACAAGCACCCATTCCTAATCTCAAAATGTATATTTTTCCCAAAGGCCTGCTTAGTTCTTCCCAATAGAAGTTTCCAAAACAAAATTATTAAAAAAAAGTCAGCATTTAGCTCATTTCCTATCCAGCTCTATCCGTTGAACCAAAGTAAATATAACAGTGAAAACATTTTTAATCTCAGTTTAAAGTATTTGTTAGCAAAAAAAACAACAGCAACACCTATTTCCCATTTTAAAGGGACTGTCCAACAGATAAAGCGTCGCACGACGTGAAACGATATTTTGGGAAACTACCAGGAATTCTTATATAGCTAAAAATACATCCACTACAAACATGAGCGTGGATGGTTGAGTGGTCTAAAGCAGGTAGCTTTTTACTCCAGGACTCTAGGAATCCAGGGGTCAGTGGTTCGAGCCCTGTTGAGGGTTACTTTTTTTCCTTTTTTAAAATTGTATTCTTGTTTTTTTACTGGAGATTTTTAGTTCAAATGTTTAAATTTATCAATATAAAGCATTTAATGACAAGCTTTAATACACGCAAAATCTGTTGGACACCATTTTCTCCAATCCAAAGGCCCCCACCCCCCCCCCC
>VMBQ01009737.1:19640-31654 GCA_007657795.1 Dreissena rostriformis
CCGTAAGCACAGTTGCCCCCTTTGATGTAATGGTGTAACATGCAAATCTGTGCTTGCCACTAATATTGCGTCGTCTCCAAGGCAATGCCTGTCCGATTAGGCAATTACGCTACGTGTCAAAATCGATCAATTAACGGGGGGTCCTGTTATCTTGTCGATTGTCTCGCAATCACAGTCAAACAAAAGGGGTTTATTAGTTGTGAATTGGCTTGCTCAAATTGATGGCTGTTTAGTTTTAACGGATTACGCGATGCACATTCGTAAATAAATCCAGTTTCACCCGAATTTTCGCGCCTTCACGGTGTGTGATTCATTCACACTAATAATGCGACAAACAACACGCCTTTATGCTCAGCGCCTACAATGTAAGTTGTAACAGTTTGACGTCATAGCTAACACCGCGCGTGCCACCCATGACAACGTCTGCATTTACCACCGGTGTTACACGCAGTTAAGACTTTCGGACTTAGCAATTATGATGTTAATTCTTATTTATTCTTCTTGTTTAGATAATGATTTTTGTGTGCATTGATCTTAATATGGATGCTAATTTTGTTTATTCCAGGTAAGATACATGAGTAATTTTACCAATTGGATATCTCGAACAAATGCGTACCAAAAATGCATATATGTCTACATATATCGCTATATATATACATGTCCCGGAAAATTGGCAAAAGTCCCGGAAAATTGAGCACAATGTCCCGGAATCGGTCTGAAAATTTATGGCATGAATGGTTGAAAGTTTCACAGGAATTATTTTGTTCTGCTCTACATTCGTATATTATACGCACCCCCTACTTGAAGAAAAATTCGGCAGGTAAAAAAGTGCGTATTATATTCGTGAATTTACGGTATTAACTTTACAAGCTTAAACCCTTTGCATGCTGGGATATTTGTTGTCTGCTAAAATGTTGTCTGCTGAATTTCTTAAATAAGCATTTTCTTGTTTTTTTTTCTCAAAGAATACTATTAGAATAGCAAACAGTTTGGATCCTGATGAGACGCCACGGAACTGTGGCATCTCATCTGGATCCAAACTGTTTGCAAAGGCCTTCAAAATTCGGTTCCAGGGCTAAAAGGGTTAATGACTGCATAAAGTCTAGAAGTAATAGATGTAATGATTCAGAAAAGTGACAGTTACCTGTTAATAAAATGCTGCACTGCATGCAAACTATCAGCAATTCAATACATAAATGCTAATAACGCCTCGCTAGGAAGTTAATTGATTCAAACAAATATGGAGATGCTCATTTCAATGGATCAAATACAGTATAATGATATATTTTCCTTTCCTTAGTATAACAAACACTTTTTACCACATAAAAAAACAGAAATTAATGTGTATAAAACATGGGTATCAACATAGAGTAGCGTTTGGGACATTATTTATAAATATGCCCACTTTCATCACAAAGCATCTAACAGAGAGTGCCATTATTACCTAATAATACTCCTACACCTTTCCATCTACATTATGCATGACATTTTGCAATAGACAATCTATTATGCACTTGGCACTTATATCTAGTGTGATGACACTGCAGTGTCCAGATGGTTCCATTGTACCCATCAATATTTCTCTCCAATGGTCAGCAGCCACTGCAGCAAGTGTATTCCCTTTATGGGGACCATCGTCCAGACCTCACACCTTTGGTCAGTGTATGACCAGTAGGCAGGAGGCCCAGGGCAGCCTGGGAGTCATAACACCATCTGTCAAGGGCAGGCGGACCTATGACCAAGATCAGACCACTGGTCACTGGTGACCATGGATACACAGCCAATTTTGTACAGCAAATGTCATTTTATAATAATTGCCCATCCAAGCAAAACCAATGGTCAAAGTTATAATGCACTTTCATAATTCAAATCTTTATGGCTTCTGTATTGAGTGGCGAACATTTATCTATTTTTAGAAACAATGACCTTGACCCAACTGGCCCCAAATGAAATCCCATCATAGTTTTGCATGTAAGCTACATACAAACAAAACATTACAGTACAATACCTCCATCAAAACTTTAATTAATGAGCAGAAATTCTTTTTTATTTTTATTAATAGTGAACTTGACCCCACTGGCCCCAAATGCAATTCCTCGCTAGATCAGTATGTTACCTACACAAACAATTTCAGCAAAATATCTCTACCCTTAATGTTATTGAGCGCAAACTTTTTATCTATTTTTAGCAACAGTGAGCTTGACCTTGGCCCAACTGGCCCCAAACGCAACCACTTTGCTAGATCAGATGCTAGATCTGCATGTCAGCAAGAGATAGAAATGGTTGGAGACAAATGTTTACCTAAATATCCTTAGTACAAAAAGAACAATAAGGGAAACAATTCTACTAAATTGCATGTCAGAGTTATAGGCCTTGGTGTGTGACCACACACAGCACACAATTATAGCCCATGTTCCATGCATCACATTAATTGTACAATTGTTATCACATACATAACATACAGAACCAAACCAGTGACCATGGCAACTGTACATGCACATATTACCAAATCAACATTAAAGACATTAACACAATTTCACATACNGATTATTTTTCTATTTGGCAATTTTAGATGAATGCAAAGTAATTTCTGTGCATTACCTTAAATATTTATGTGTAAGTAAACACAATTAACAATTGGAAATATTACATTTTCACTGTTCATTAATGTACTCTTTTTATGAATGATGTTATTAAAAGTTCATTCATAGATTAATTATTTGTATGGAAAATAAG
This sequence comes from Dreissena rostriformis, assembly GCA_007657795.1. Taxonomy (NCBI): domain Eukaryota; kingdom Metazoa; phylum Mollusca; class Bivalvia; order Myida; family Dreissenidae; genus Dreissena; species Dreissena rostriformis. The sequence goes on from VMBQ01009737.1 coordinate 22,377, forward strand.
CTATACAGTAATTTTACTATTTGCATATCAAAAATATATCTGAAATAAAATATATTAATGTAATTTTTATATGTTAGCAAACCATGCAGTGTCTCTGTTATGATTAATAATAAGTATAAGATATTGTTTTGAAAGTCACTTTTCACAGCAAAGCGAGTTCTCTCCATAATAGCTTATTTTCCCCAATTATAGATTCATTTTGTAATAAAAATGTTTAATTATTGGAATTTGAATACGTTTTGATTTATTATGATTCTGTGGTATTTGTTATATGAAAAAGCGAAAAAAGAAATGTAGCTGCAAACGAATAAAGTGTGACATTAAACTGTTGTCCTCTTTCCTCTACAGCGTACGTACCACTCTCACCGCACGTCTCCTAACATAGAGTATGCAAACGCAAATCTACAGCGGCATAACACATCGCAAAATAAAGGGGCATAACAATTGTACTTCTGTTAACGTGACCCTCTTGAGTAAAATTCATACCTATATTTCAACAACTGAGTTGTTTTGTTGGTAATATTTATATTGTTATTGAGAACAATCAGAATAATATTAACGCAAACCATTGTGACTTTTTATATTAAAATTGGTTTTGCTGAACACCTTCTTAAATAATATATAATATTATTATATTATATAATTCACTATTGACTGTTAAATCTTTAACATTTACCTCACAAATAACACAGAAAATAATCACACACATAAACCTGGGATGAAGATCATCAACTCAAGTTGCCAACATTTGATGTGAATATTAAACAGAAATCTGCAAAATATAATGGATCAATTATATCTTCCTGAAATGCACAGTCAATGTGAACATGCATTTAATTAGCATTTTAATCAAAGTTAGGAAGCAAAATGCAAGGTATCACATTATATTAATTTCTACTGGGATTTGAAATATTACATTAGGCCAGTCTTTGATGTTTTTGATGCATACGAATTTTAAGGAATATATTGAAATAATTTCTAGATTATTATCATAAAACATTTGTAAAATGATTAATAATGGACATCAAGCACATGTTATCCTTTTCAAAGAGTCAATGAGATTATCAATTAGCATGTGTTGTTATACACCAGGCAAGAACTTTAACATAACCCATTCATTCACTTCATTAACATCAAATCACACAGAAGAAATGACAATTAGTATGAACTGGGTTTTCTTTTAAATATAAATAATTTGTGATCATTTACGTCAATAATTAAATAAATGTTCTTTACACTACAACAGTATTATTGATTGAAAACTAAGGACAATATTGGAAATTGAATAGAGTTGTCAATGTTAACATTTTGTTTGCTGTTAAAGAAAATGTTGAATAATTAATAATAATTAGGTTTTCTATTGTCGTTTAATAAACATCAAACAAAAAGTTTACAGAACGCTGATAATTATGACAGTTTCCCCACATAATTGGTTAACGATTTTGAGCTTGATGGAGACACGAAGCTACAGTTCCTCCATGGTAATGTTGACAGATCAATACAAAACTTAAATGGCAGCCACAGGTAAGTGAAACCAGGAGTCCATTGTTCATTATGGTCCAGAACAAATAACAACATAAAGACTTTTTAATCGGATGTATATAGCCTAAGATGTGAGCAGGGGGGAGGGGACATTCATTGGGATTAAATATTAAACGACTTAAACAAATTCTTTCTAAATTCAAGTAAACTAATGAACTTTGTTAAACCACTTAATATGTGACAATATCACAGACCAGTGAATTGTGCTTGTTAATCAAAATGTTTTGGTCCCTTGTGGATGACTAAAATGAAATAAAACTGTAATCAAAGGACTGTCTAACAGAGCAGGGTGTACATTATTAATCACATCAATTACATCTGCTAATAGGACCCGCTTTATAGTCACACTCAGCCCAAGCAGCCACTTTCATGGCACGCGCCGCTCTAGTCACGCTACGTTACACTCTCCAGCCAGGGAGGTTTACTACCATGATATTCGCTGAGGTGAACAACACCATTCATCTGTCTCTCTAAAGGACATTGTTTGCAGCTTCCATTTTGGCTTAATTTGCTTTTTCTAAAGCCATAAAAATGGATTCATTTAAAAGATGCATATGGTGACCAACTTTCAGTGTTATCAGTAATGCTGTCATTCTTTCATATGTGTCGTGTTCTGAGAAAATTGGGCAAAATGCATGTGCGTAAAGTGTCGTCCCATATTAGCCTGTGCAGTCTGCACAGGCTAATCCGGGATGACACTTTCCGCCTACACTGGATTTTCGCTAAGAAGAGATCATTTAAACCAAAAATTCCATAAAAACGGAAATTGTCATCCCGGATTAGCCTGTGCAGACTATTAACGCACATGCATTATGCCCAGTTTTCTCAGAACACGACACAAATGTTACCTGATGGGTGTACCAGAAAGTGTTGTGTTGCACTTAAAATTATTCTCCTCAGTAATAACAAACAGTCACTGATGTTGGAATGTAGACTACAAAGTCTAGTGTCTCACTGTCCATCAACATTAGCCAGCTCCGGACTGCAATAATGCACCATCATTGTCATAAGGCTCCAGAACAGTCAGTTGTCAGTGAAGACTATTGCGCCCCATTGGTGCAAAAAGGTACCATGTGACATAAAAAATAAATGTCACATGATACCTTCTTGCACCAATGGGGCAATTTCAGGTAGTGGCAACAGTCTGCCATCGTCAATTATCATTATAGAAATTCCAGACAAGACACATCGTGGCCAATAGATTTCAAGAGAATGTCTTGGTCTGCAAGAAACTCACAGGCCAATTTGTCCCTTATTAAATGGCAAACCAAGATTGAGTGATCCTCAATCAGTTGTTGATTGGTTCACCTTACTCATCAAACTGTGACAATATTCATAATTTATGTTCATTCATTGGCCAATTAGGTTGCCTAGCTCCCATCTTGACCATTCCATTATTGCCTACATTTATTCACAAATTATTTCTGACTTAAAGAACTTGATTTTTTTAATGCAGTGGTCATATTAACATGATTTTAACATTAACATTCAACTCAGAATTATAAGTTTATGTTAGTTCAAAACTTCTGTCCACAAATCAATAAATTAATACATAAACATGACAGAAGTTTCAAAAATTCAACTAACTGACTGCAGAAACCACTGGTAACTCGATCCACTAATTGACCGTGCAGTGTCAGATTTCTGAGTGTGAAACAGCAATATATCAGTGGACAAGAAGGGGTCTGCCTTACAGCATTTCGATGTCCATCAACATGGAAGATAGACCAGATAAAGCACTAGAACAAGATACAATGGAGGAAGAAACAGCCCAGAAATCAGACAGAGATATCAGGTTGGATCAACAATATCTATCTTTTCCTCCACAACTGTTCAATAGAGTTCTCATGAGGAACAAAATAATCAAAGTGAAATCTCTTGTTGTATTGAAGGCAAAGACAGCAGAGTTGGGCTGTAGAGTGACGATATAGCAGTAACATATGGCAAGGTGTCAGTTAGACTTTGTTTAGTTTTTTAATGATGTAGAAATGTTTGAAAGAATAGAATTTGCCTCAATAATAAATAAACTATTAAATATATAAGGTTAAACACTTTTTTTTGTTATTAGTGCACATACTTATAATATTATAGCACACAAAAACAACAGGAATACAAATACATAATATCTTTTCATTAGTTTTTTTTCCATATGCAAGAAAATCCACAGAAAATCTCCCAAACCGATGGCAGCTAATAATCAAGAAGACTCCATGCAGCGACTGTTAATGAGGACCAAAGCCAGGCCAACTGCAACTCTAGTCTCAATATTGACACTGTCCAAACACCCCAGCTTCCCTGCCGCCCCAGAGGCATGATCAATTATCTGCCTGGTGAGGCGTAATTAATCCACCTGCCAATCAGCTTGTGTATCAAAGCATAACAACACAGATCTGGGCAAACATTGCCCAATGGTATGTCAATATTTCTGCTAAATGTTACCATGCACAAGACTGGTGGCATTGCAGCTGAGCTGTATAAGTAGCATTAGGCGCCACACTAAGCTGTATAAGTAGCATTAGGCGCCACACTAACGATAGTGATTAGAATTTACTTCATCAATGTGGAGGCAAATGAAAACAATATATCATTAGAAACCATATCAAGACCAATATAGTTTGTAATAATATTTTACATGAAAGCAAAATTTTAAGCATATTTTTTTATGTTGACAATTCAGTAATAATTGACCAAACATCATTATGATTCACTATTTACAATATAACAGTCCCTGGTGTACCATTTTTTATATTATCCATTTTTTTCCTTAAAGACGGTTGACAAATTGCTTGTTGAAGAGTAATCATTGACACATGCTTGCTGTAGTGATTGTATTCACATTAACCTGGGCTACTATTCATAGGTTAATTATTATTGCCATTCATTGGGCAGAGAATGTACATTCAAGTACCCAAATTCAACCCGGAATTAACTGAATTTTCCAAACATGGATTTATATTTGTGTTAGTATTAGTGTTAGTAAACACAATCACACATTGTGATTTTTTAGGTTAAATTTTGGGCTGTAATATATGGCCGCATTTCCAATCTCAACAAGTATTTATTTTTCCCAAATGACTGCCTTAATCTTTCTAATATATTTAAAAAAAAATATAATTTATTTTTGTTTAAACATTTAGTTCATTTTCCAATCCAGCTTTATAAATTGAACCTAAGTAAATATAACATTGAAAACATTTTTACTCTCAATGCAAAGTATTTGTAAGCAAAATAACAGCAACATCTTTTTCCCAATTCAAGTCAAAACAACATGATTGTTCCAAATCCAAAGGGGCCCCTTAGGCCCAATTCCCAAAATGGCGAAACAAAAAAAATAAAATTGCCATATCCTGTCAATAAACTGTTTACCCTTGGACAAATAACAGTCAGGCCTGACTATACAATTATGAGTACTGGATAATTGTGCACTGTATGTACATGTGCACACCTGCATGTGATGGGAACTCACAACTGTCATAACAATAACATANCAATTGACCACTTGCCAGCTGCCAATCAAACTCACGGAACAATCAATCCAGGCATGGCTATACAATTATGTGTCCTGGATAATTGTGCACTGTATTTCTGAATTTACATCTGCTGTTCACACCTGCATGTGATGGGAACTCACAACTGTCATAACAAAAACATAACAATAACAGCAGGAGCCTACAACAGAAGGTATACAGACCTGCCAGATGAACACACTTCCTACCCAAGCAAAGAATACAACTTGCTTAATTGTTTCCCATAAAAAATACCTGAAGGTGCAACATCAAACAACTCAAGTAATCAGTACCAGGTTTACAGAGGATAAATGGGGAAAAGAGCTTAGTCAGAAGTCATCAAGAATCTGCTTCATTATCCATTGAGTGATTGCTACTTGTAACAGCAGACCTCACTGGGTATCCATTGAGTGATTGCTACTTGGAACAGCAGATCTCACTGGGTATCCATTGAGTGATTGTTACTTGGAACAGCAGACCTCACTGGGTATCCATTGAGTGATTGCTTCTTGGAACAGCAGACTTCACTGGGTGTAGCAGCATCTCTCAAGTGCTTCAACATGGTCATCCATTGTTTGGGATGTAAAAATGTATTAACTTTACAAGCTTTAATGACTGCATAAAGTCTAAAAGTAATAGATGTAATGATACAGACAAGTGCCAATTACTTGTTTGTAAATTGTTGCACTGTATGCACACTATTAGCTATCTAATAAGTGCTATGTATGGTCATTAACTGATAACATGGACCAAAGTACACATCTGCTGCAGTTTACAATTAATACAGTTAACTCAAGTCCCATTAAAATGAAGGCATAATTATTGCACTTATAGGATGCAGGGGCGTAGGTAATGGAGGGGCAGGGGGGGCGGCCGCCCCTCCAATATTTCGGCTAGTCATCGTTATATAAAACGTAAAATCCCCCAAAAATCGCCGCCCCAAAACCAGTATTTTAGTAATCATTCACCGTCAGTGCAGAAGCCATGTGTCCCCTCTCCGTCTGCTCTGAGGTTGTCAATATCCCTTGTTAGGTGTCATAAACTAGGGGCCAGGGTAAATGTCATTGCGTTAATTGTTTTATTGTTCTTTTCCGTGATTGCACTGTCGGTGTTTTGATTAAGGACAGGCTGTTCTTTTAATTTTAATTGATCGCTTTAATTCAAAGGTTACTGCCACTTAAAACAATTTTGAGTAAATATACACGTGAAAATCATTAATTAGTTTGAACATATTTTTGTTCTCTAATTTCAGGTTTTAAATATGTCCATCAGTAATAAAATATATGTGTTGTGAATGTAATGTTAATGTTATTATTTCTCATATCACTTGTTAAACTCCGTCATTAAAATACATAAACATTTACTTAATTTAATGTTATAATAAGCATATTTTTTGGAAAGAAAATAATAACTGTGAGATTTCTGGGTCGTGGGCGGCGGCATTGGACAAACTGATTTCATGAAAAACTGAGAATGAGACAAAAATCGAGCATTTATATCAACATGAAAGTTCCCCCAAAACGCACCATATTAATTGTTATTGTATTTTTTTTCGGAACCACGGGAGAGGACAACCCTCTCAAACGAACCCCTTTATGTTCCCAGTACAGAAACTGGACCGCCCCTCCAATGTTTGGAGGTTATCTACGCCCCTGGATGGCATGACATTGTACATGAAAAAGCATTAATTTGGCATGTTTTTATTCAGGACAAAGGATTTACCTAAATACATGAGAAGTGTTTATTTGAAGCTAAGCTTTGTTAACGTCACTTGAATAATATTTTTCTTCAATTTGTTTCGTAAAACAAATTTAATAATACAAATTTGAAAATGCTCATGTCAATTGTTGCTTAATCAACTGTTTTATTTAACTGTCATTGTTAAACAAATGTAAAACTGCATAAAAGGTAAATAAAGTGTACATTAATCTCCATTCCTCCAACCATATAAAAACTTATTGCTTTCAAGGTCATTTAAATTGATGACGTAGTTGATAAATAAAATATACCAGAAATGAGTGTAATGTAACCGCAGAGAGTGATTATCACACCAAAGATTGTGTGTGTCTCCGTAAACAACACATGAGAAATGGATCATTAGCATTCCTTTTGATTTCTCACTAGAATAGCATCATGTATCTGAAAAAATATGGGAATATGTGTTTCATAGGGCACGTGTGTCAAATGGATCAAATACAGATATGATATATTTTCCTTCATGGAGTATTACAGACACACTTTACCACTCAAACAGAAATATTTGTGTATAAAACATGGGTATCAACATAGAGTTTCATTTGGGACAATTATGGTAAAAATGCCAAACCATCATCACAAAGCATTTAACAGACAGTGCCACATTTACCTAATTATACACCTACATGTTTTCAGTTTTCATTTACATAACGCATGACATTTTGCAATGGACAATCTATTATGCATGTGACACTTATCTCCAGTGTGATGACACTGCAGTGCCCAGATGCTTCCATGGCAGTCATTAATATTTCTCTACACTGGTCAGCAGCCAATGCAGCAAGTGTATTCCCTTTATGAGAGACCAGTGTCCAGACCTCACACCTTTGGTCAGTGCATGACCAGCGGCCAGGAGGCCCAGGGCAGCCTGGGAGTCATAACACCATCTGTCCAGGGCAGTCTGACCATGAATACACAGCCAATGTTGTACAGAAAATGTCATTTTATAATAATTTCCCATCCAAGCAAAACCAAGGGTCAAAGTTATTATGCACTAACATAATTCAAATGTTAATGGCTTCTGTATTGAGTGAAGATCATTTTTTTATTTTTAGAAACAATGACCTTGACCCAACAGGCCCCAAATGAAATCCCACCCTAGTTTTGCATGTAAGCTACCTACAAACAAAACATTACAGTACAATACCTCCATCAAAACTTAAGTTAATGAGCAGAAATTCTTTTTTATTTTTATTAACAGTGAACTTGACCCCACTGGCCCCAAATGCAATTCCTCGCTAGATCAGTATGTAACCTACACAAACAATTTCAGCACAATATCTCTACCCTTAATGTTATTGAGCGCAAACTTTTTATCTATTTTTAGCAACAGTAAGCTTGACGTTGACCCAACTGGCCCCAAACGCAACCACTTTGCTAGATCAGATGCTAGATCTGCATGTCAGCAAGAGATAGAAATGGTTGGAGACAAATGTTTACCTAAATATCCTTAGTACAAAAAGAACAATAAGGGAAACAATTCTACTAAATTGCATGTCAGAGTTATAGGCCTTGGTGTGTGACCACACACAGAACACAATTATAGCCCATGTTCCATGCATCACATTAATTGTACAATTGTTATCACATACATAACAGACAGAACCAAACCAGTGACCATGGCAACTGTACATGCACATATTACCAAATCAACATTAAAGACATTAACACAATTTCACATACAAGCATGAAAAGGCTGACTGAGAAAAACACACTGAAAAGGCCACTCCAGCCCAAGCTAAGTGAGCCAGAACACCTCACCAGTGCCAGCCCCACCCCTGGGGACAGGAAATCCAGAGATATTCCACTGGATAAACACCAGTCTGGTTGCACCCTGGGGACAGTAAATAAGCAATGTAATTCCGATTAAGCCTCTCATCCGCCTGCAACAACTGCCAGTTGTCAGACTTGCATGGCTGTAATACTGATCATGTCATGGAATGGGTAATGTTCTTTTTGTTAAAAATATGCAAATCATCCAAATGGATTGTATTATGCATCCCCATGTTAAATATAATTTATTAATAATTTGATGTGAGAAAACAATAGTTTTCAATTACACTGGGAAATAATTTAATTGTCTGATTTTACATTGTTTAGTAATTTAATATTGTTACAACTAATTCTACAGTGTTCGGTAACTTAACATTGTTAAATAATTGTTATTCCCAGACAAGGCAATAAGGATAATTTACAAACAGGCTATTGTCTTAAAATTGCCCATTATACCTTAAGTATTCACCTTAGGCCAGTTAAAAACTGACCACATTGTTACACAATTGTTTTTCCCAGACTGATAGGGTTGACCATATATTTGAATTGTCATTTTAATTACTATAATATATTTTCCACAATAGTTCATAAAAGTCTATCTTTCTTTATCTCCTGCCAAAATCCCCTTTGGCTAACATTTATGTTCAAGTTTATGTTTTCAAAAAGGTGCATTTGAAATCTCCTGTCATATTGTCATTTTGA
>VMBQ01009738.1:6666-30322 GCA_007657795.1 Dreissena rostriformis
CTAAGAAGTTCATTATGGCCCCGGCAATCTGTACACACAGAGCCACCAACCTTAAATAACTACCAGCTTTAAAGAGATGCAACAAGTTAACAAATTAAAAGCCTACCAGATAAATTTTGAAGGTATAAACATGTTTTCACATCCTGTTAAAGATGTGTGCACTACCGTCAAAGAGTTTTTGTTGTAAGTTGTTAAGCGAGAGAAAATATAACATGTAAACATATAATCAGACTCAAAAAATGGTTTTATTTCCTTCAGAAATACAAAACATATATTGGGCGAGTCCAGTCTGGCGTCCGATAAGCGGAGGTAACACAATAATCGGTAAAGACGTCAACCTGCTGTAGTGTAAACGTAGAGGTTAAACTGGGAAAATTAAGTAGCTAATTTCCATTGGAAGGAAACATAAATTGGTTACTTAATAACCGTGTTTGTATATATTAACACACCGTTATCTTCGTCTACCTTAATTGCAACAAACGTGCAATTTAACAAGTATCATGGCTGTTTATATCCTTTCACAGAACATAAAGAAAAAACACTTTTTGGTTCACATGACAACAAACCAATCAGGATGTTTGATGATCTAAATATATTTGGGGGTTTACAAAAAGTGTGGATGTGTTTTCTTAATCCGTCTAATCGCCGTAATTTAACACTCTTTCTTTATTGCACCACTCAACACCTAAGCGGCAATGTCAATTTTCTTCCTGTTGATCATTTTAACATAATTATGCAATGAAGGGCGACGTCTAAATGAAAGGCATACGCATAGAACCTACTATCTGATTACCATCTAATTTGGTGAAAAATAGAAACGAAACAAGATTTTTTGTATTATGCAATAGGACGAACTTTACCATTTCATTTATCCAGAATGTGGGTTGTGAGCGCTTATACACTTGATTTATGTATCCTACAAGACTGTTAAACGTGACACTATTAAAATTGTTGGTTAACATCCTTATTCATTTCACAATATTTGTTTAGGTGTTAAGTTACTGACATCCTGTATTGTGTAAATCTATTAAACTTAAATATGAGAACCTTTAGACAGTAATCGCTTTACAGCCGAAGTGATTCACGATAAATCGCTATTCCCACTATAATTAAACGGAGTGAAAGCAGCAGCTATGTCTAAAGATTTTTAATTGGTTGCAACATAATCTTCAGGTAAACAAAATCAGACCAGCTAGTCATAAGTGACTCACGATTACTAATAACTTAATATGATTTTCCTTATCTTTGGTATGAACGCCTGTTAAATAACATCCGAATTCTGCGCGGTGAAAACCCTTCGTTCATGACTCACTGTCGATTAAAAATGAAAGAAATTATGCTTGCCATCGGACATTAACAAGACACAAATCTCCAATTTATCTTTCTTATAGTTAAGAAATATAAATGTCAAATGTCGTTGTTTTTCAATTAAGTATAGTACATATATCTATAACACGGCCTAGTGATGAATTTATCAAATCACTTTTGACAATTATATACGATAAATACTGACACAGCATTATTTTCGAATGTTGAATGTTTTTGTTATACGATGTGACTGAATAGCGGAAATAGAATTCCTACAGAAAAAGGCATCTTTGCAACAAACAAAGTGATCCTTTATCACATCAATATTTTGTTTCGAAAATAAGCTGAGCGACAAAAAGTAAAAGCGAAGTAATTTAATAAATTTATTTATGTCCGGATAAGAAAGGGGATATGACGGTGAAAGGAACAACGAGGGAGGAAAGTAGGTGTGCGTAAACCCGGAAAAGATAGGTCAATGACGGAATCCGCTATCTTGTGACAAACGTTTCCCATAATTCGCTACTATTCGAAACAAAGTACGTAAAGTTTATTCAGTGCACCATTTTCAATGTTTTTAAAGAAAAAAGACATGGAGCACTTGTAAACATAAAAATGCGAAAACATGTATTTAATGTTAAGTATTTTCGTACATGTTTACAAACTTTGCGGCATCATTCAACACCACGATGTCGAGATAAGAATGAGTTCTCCTTTCCTCAGAATGACAATCTTAATTGCGTTACTATAAAAACCCGTTGAACGTTAAAATTATTCCAGTCTGGACATGTTTAAATAAACTGATAAACTAAAAAAAGGAGTTGGGAGTAAGTAATGAGGTAGTGAGGAATAAGAAAGAAATCTGTGGCATTGAGGAGAAAATAAGAAAGATGTTTGATCATGCAAATGTATATTCAACAGGTAACGTAACAACGGAATCAATTGCTGATTAGGTTTCATTTATTCGAACTCAAATAATGTGTGTGATTATATTTATAACATACAACTGAAGCTTTAACACTAGAACGCATTGTGAATTACGTATACGTTTAAGAATAATGTAGCTGTCTTCTGATTAAAAATATGATCAAGTAAATACTCCGTGTTATTCATCACTGTTCATGCTAGAACCCTCCTGTATTTGCGGGGGTTGTATCTTCCGAGAAAGTTATCGGTCATAAATGGCTTTTTCTGCACGGCGTATTTCAACGCTTAGGATCTGTCAAAGTTCTATTTGACGATGAGGTTAGTCATTTGGTTCTTCATGCTTTTTTAAATTGGGTCCTGCCTTAGAGAGGTAACTCATAACATGAGTTCTTGTCAAATTGTTCATCATTTTCTTGCGATAGACATCTCTTATGTTTGTATTGACATCTTTCCCAGCTTCTCTTTGATTGATGTGTTGGTTTAAAGCGGCCCTTATAGCTTACTTCCATGTATATCACGGAGTACGGTACAATTATCGGTACAATTATCCCAATTTTTAAACAATATAACACAGTACCACTCATTACTACCTTAATATTAAGAAGGTACAAACTTTAACCATCTTCATTTATTTGTTTATAAATATTACAATGAAAACAGTATGTATGTATATGTACTCAGGTGTTCATTCAAAGCGTAAAGGCATTGAAAGGCAATATCATTGGTACTTGTACAGAAAAGATACAAGTTTGACCTCTCAAAGACGATGCAATATTGCAAGGCACGTTATGAAATGTTGGCGCAATTTCGATCCTTTTTAAAGCACATACTAGTCGTGAAATACGCAGATTCTCCATAGAAAATAAATTATAAAATATTTTACCCAACCCAAATATAGTGACAATTTATTAATACAATATAATTGTAAATAACTTATTTTAAGAAAATTTACGAAAATGCGACGACCGAATATGTTTTCAATTGTTATTGTCGATTAGAAACAAACACGTGATGATGGCAAATTATTTGCATGCGACATTTAAAGTCAATAGTTTAACCGACAAATAGTATACGTTATTTGTGGATATCACGGAAAACCCAAGAATCAGGCAGATCATTGTGGTAAGCTGAACTTTGTTTGAACTGCTTTGGCTATTTCGGCAATTACCCACCGAATTGTGTACTTGTAGTAGTCTTTATCAAGATTTCAGAGTTCGCTTTGAATGATCTATATACAGTTTCCTCTAGTCATGAAACGCCGATAACAAAGACACGCGTTTCAATGCCAGTACGAGGAGCTTTTCATTGCACAATTATTTTTAACTTTTCTGAAATAGAACTTTGGACATATATATTGACACGCGTCAGTTTTGATTCGAAAGTTTTCTGTTTGTGCTGACACTGTTACAGAAAGGAACCACTTTTATGTAATGGACAAAAGTCATTATATTTTATATAAATGTGCTTAGTGACCCCAGTTGAAATCTTTGAATATAACATGAAGTAATGTTTTGTATTATTTGAAAATTGTATAATCATAACTTAATAATAATGTATGAGATAATTTGAATTTACGTGGTACGTATATTTACCAATATTAGGCAGTTAGTCGTACCCAACAGTAATGTTCCTACTTTTATTCAAATTGTAACTTTGTGGTCGACGGTCAGGTTTTATTGTGAAAAACAGGGTTTATCTGTATGGTAACTTCTTACCATAACGTCTTATGGTAACGTTCTACAAATACAAAGAAGCAAGTGAAACAAGTTAAATATTGAAGAGTTTTGAAATTCAACTAAATATTAATAAATATCTATTTCAAATAAACTGTTTACAATTAACTGTAAAAAATCAACTGTACCATTTGCCCCAGTCTTAATGTAAAATACAGTTAATAAATGCAAAACGGACTGCTTGAAAGTTTTTAAAAAAAAACTTGTTTGTAGATTTATTATCCGATGTGATATACATGTGCCTTAACTAAACATTACAGTAGATGTCCAAATTTGAATTACATCGTCTTTTTTATTTTAAATATTACATCGATTATTTAATTTTGGAAAGTAATTTACTGATGGATTATAATTTGCGCTTATCAACATATTCGGATGATAATAATTCAAAACGAAGGTACTGGTTCATATTTACATGTGATACTATTTTATTATAACTGGTCTGCTAACATATGATATGTTTTCATTACAGTGCTATATTCAAATGATAGGCTAAGATAAAGGAATTGTATTGCATTTGTATGAGTTTACCAGAAGCAATTGATCATGTGTATACAAACATGATAGACGATGACCTATACAGTTATTCGATGACACTTGAGAACATTAAATATTGCACATGCATGTACATATGAGGATCGCTCTATGAAAAGTAGTTTTGTTGTACAGCCATTGTAAAAAGGCCTGCAAACAGAGAAGAACATATGAGCATCGCTCTGTGGAAAGGGGGTTTAATGCATGTGCGTAAAGTGTCGTCCCAGATTAGTCTGTGCAGTCCACACAGGCTAATCAGGGACGACACTTTTTGCTTTTATTGAAGTTTTCGTTTAAATGTCTTTTCGCAGCAAAACTCCTGTTTAAGAGGAATGTGTCGCACCTGATTAGCCTGTTCGGACAGCACAATGTACGATGACTGTAAAACAAAACTACTTCACTTTATAATTGATTATGTATTTGCTTATCTTACTGTGACGATAATTGCGATTATTCGGATACTGTGCAATAATCATTTTTCAAACTGATTTATTATAAAATGAAGCGGTTTAATAAACATGTACATGTGCTTTGAAAGCAAGCAATGTTATACCATACTAAATATTGTTCGAAATGCTTGTGCAATTCACAATTATGTAATACATTAAAAGAAAAACCACTTAGACCTTCTTGATTACTGAATGATGCCGGCCTGTTTCATCCCATTACATATGCGCGTCGCCCTGTGAAAAGGGGATCTAATGCATGTGCGTAAAGTGTCGTCCCAGATTTGCCTGTGCAGTCCGCATGCTAATCAGGGACGACACTTTCCGCCTAAACTTGATTTTTGCTAAAAATATACTTACTTTAAACGAAAAAAACCATTAAAGCGGAAAGTGTCGTCCCTTTTTAGCCTGTGCGGACTGCACAGGCTAATCTGGGACGAAACTTTGCGCACATGCATTAAACTCCCTTTCCACAGATTGAGGCTCATACAAGTCTCATTGTGTATGACAGAATGACTTCTGCTGATCATGTGCAAATTATTACATAGACAAATACCATGAACTAAATGTACACAGTATACTTCTTCACACATCTGCTGAAGTGATACTATACTTATAAATTAAGCTATTCAGAAATTGAAATAACTGTAAATTCCAGCATGTGCATTACCTAACATTATGATTATAATAATTCAAGAAAGTAGTTCGTTATGAAAGTAAAAAAATCATGTTATGTAGCGTACATGAGTAATTCAACATCACAAATAACTTCAATCATATTTGAAAAAAAAAAACAAATCAAGATCTATGTACAAATATATTTTTTAACATTGTTTCATTAAACATTCCTCTTAGTCATACTTTGCAAAAAACTACCAAACTAGTGTTTGTACAAATAAAAACAAACAAGTTATAGTTTTTTTTATTGAAAATAATTGCAAATGGGTACGTATTGTTATCATATTACGAAAAAGGCGTGCGATACACACTTGGCATACATATACGTGAAATAAAGCGCAGTTTGATTGTCAATTGGTAAACCGAACTTTTGAGCGCCAAATGAAAAAGTGTATTTTGTTGATCTGTTTTTGCTAATCTTTCACAAGTTATATCAAGACCTCGACAGATTCCGAAATGTTCGTTTGTACCAGTATGTAATTTGTATAGGGGTCACTTTATACTAAAAAAACATTTTCCCGATAGGCGTATATTTTATGTTGACATAGGCCCTAACGTAGCATACATTTCAAGCGTTTAGCAACACAATACGGACAACTGTTATTGTATTAAAACAAAAGGCCCATAACTTAAAATAATGGACCGAAACGAAACTCGAATTTGATCTGTAACTCATGTTAATAGACTCACATACCAAAAGGCAGGTACATATCTTAAAGCATTAAGTAAAAATGTAAAAGTATTATTTTAAAGAAAATTTCCCAAGTCCAAGGCCCGTTCCTTCGTTCAAAATCAATGGGCCGTTACGAAACTTAAACTTGATCTGTAAATCATGAAGATAGACTCGCACACCAAAAATCAGGTTAAAATCTGCAAGCGTTGAGCAAAAAAGTCCGGGAAAATGTTATTGTAGAGAAAAGTCCAAGGCCTGTAGCTTCGTCAAAAATCAATGGACCGGAATGAAACTCGAACTTGCTCTGTAACTCATGCAGGTAGACTCACATACCAAAACACAGTAAATATCTCAAAGCGTTAAGGTATAAAAACTCCGGAAACGAAATGCCGGAAGGACGGACAGGCGGACTGACGGTCAACGTAATTTGACTTAAATACATTACGCCGTGCATTAAGACCAATACGCGGAAAAAACAGTGTTCTATGAGTTCCGGAAAACATCTACTGGTCTAATATATTGTTACTTATTGTTGTTTACATTTAAATCAAGACAAGACAACACAAATATGTATTTAGACTTGCACAGTGTACATCGTCTAAACACTAAATATTTCACATACACTAATGTCACAGAGATAAACGTAGTAATAAAATAAGCATAAGCTGCATCGTAAACATCTACGAAAAGGCTAGGTAAATTACTAGGTATATATGGAGGATTACTATTTGAAGTTAAGTAACAACATTTGCAATATTAGTTCTTAAAATCAGATTGTTTTACAAATTTGGCTAACTTAATAAGTTCAACTTTATTTGTTGTATTTAGCAATTGGTGGAATTTATAAACAGAAGGCCAAATGTTATAACATTTTTTTTCTTATATCAACGTCTGAAGGACAATTACAAACAAAATGAAACTCATCTTCAACATCTAATTCGTTACAAAAAAGGCAATAACGTTCGTATTGTGGTATATTTCGACCAGCATATCTTCCAGTTTGAATTCTTAGTGGCAGACTCACAGTTCGAAGCTTCGTGACGTAGTGTCTTAGTGATTTAGGTAACAAATGTAAAAACTTTTCCTAAACAAACTTAGACTTAAACACACGGTACATATCTAAAATAGAGCTTTTTTCAACGGATTGAAACCACTCTTGTTTATAGGTATCAATTACAAAAGTTTAAACAATTGGTATAAACATGTTTACATCGACAGAGCTTGGATTATTAAACACGTATGACAAACCGTAGGTGTCTAACAATAGTTTGACATTAAATACTCAATTAGAACGACCGTTTAGACAATAATTAAATGCTCGTTTATAAATTGATTTTAAAATTATGTTATCAGTTTGAATAATTTTAAACTAAAATTTAACCATCCATCCATATCTATGAATAATTAGTGGGTATCTTCCTTACTCGCCGTACACAACAGCATTACGTTCAGTTTGCTTAACGTTTAACAATCGTTTACAGAACTTTATGTGTACCCTTTCCAATGCCATTGACTTTGTTTTACCCTATATCTCACATGCGTTATTCAGTATAGATCCAACAAAAGCATCGAATAGCTGGAATTGTGTTTTTGGTTTCAAGTCAAACTCTTAACATTTGTTTAATAAAATATCTATTTCTTTAAGAGCTTTTCCACATAAATATTCTTGATTTAAATAATCAGTTAATCGCATATCATTCGAGCATGTTTATTTCGAGTCTGTTTATGAATGGCGACCGCCATCAGAGGCCTTTAGTCTATGCGGATTTAAACAATAAACGTAAACAACAGGGTATTCATATGCCTAATAAATAATGTACATTGTGTGTGTTTTACGAATATTCGGATATGAATAACTAGCCGAATACTAACCAAGTATCCGAATAGCAGAATGTTCGTTTCCAACAATAGTGTATATTATATTTTGACAAAGACATTTTTGTGCTGCTTCTGCTAAGATATTGAAATTAAAAAACTTCCCATAAGTAATTTGTCAAAAGTGAGATTGCGGAACAGAACATGGACGTTTACGGGAATAAGAAGGTTAATGATTTGAGTATTTTGTCCCCTGGTAAGTTATATGATTTGAATGTAATCATGAAGAATATGACAATCGCGAATACTACTTAAAATAAAAGCATAATGTGTATTTTCGGGATATTATTGCATAATAAAGAACCTTTTAAATACAGATATTTCTTGTTAAAAGAAAATTATACATAAAAATATACCATTCCTGTACATAATCACTCTTACAGTGGCAACCATAAAATTTAGGGGAGAAAGTAACTGCTGCGACGATTCTACCTTTTATCCTCACGGTGATCGCTCCTTTACTGGGTCGTCAAACTTTGTATAGTCTAAGTTAATACTTAAGATTAAAATTAATCTCCAAAACAGATAAGACAATGGCATGTATTGATTTCTATGCAAAAAGTATATTTAATTCAGTTTTGAGTCTTTATGAAATAAACTTTTTTTCCGTGTATAAACGTAAATGGACTTGCTATAAGATTTGTTTAAGGCACAATGTAAGAAAGGAAAATGTAGTGTAGTTACTTAACTAATGACAAATACAGTTTATTTTTAGAACAACCCACACAGCATTAACATTGGGCAGTCGTTGATGAGAGAGCTTGATATATTAGTGTGACCTAATTTTTCATCCCGGCTCTTGTATTATCAAAACATTTTCATGCAAATCCAGAAATTGTGTATGAGCGGCGTTAATTGAGAACAAATTAATCGCTTTGCATTGTTTATAAGCTATTGTCTTTTTCGTCTTCGTAAAATCTGCAATGTGTTATCTTCAATCGATAATATATTATGTTTGCGACATATGTCATGTCTATATAGCCGGAATTTTCACAAACTTAGATCAGTTGGTTTGACAAGGAGGCGGGAGGAAAGTCGGGATCTTTAAATTTGAGCGTTCATTTTTGGTGTTCAGAATTCCTGGCACAGTTTTTTAATTTCATGGTCAATCTTTATGATACTTTATGAAAAACTAACTGGATAGCCATTTATCAGACATGTGAAAATGGCTGCGCTTCACGGCGCAAGATTTACACCAGAGCTATAATAGAAACATGCCTAAATGTTAGGTTGTTCTTAACCTAGTAATAGATTTTAAAATAAGTTTACACAAATATTCACTTGGCGGTTCTCTGTCAAACTTACAAAATGGTTCCGCTCCACTTCATTAAATTACAAACATATCTAAAATATAATTTTCTTTGAAATGTATGTTCCTTACATATTTTCGAAAGATCAATATTGATTAAACTTGACACACACGTTATTTTGACGGTCATCTAGTAAATCTGTGAAATGGTTACTTTTTACGTTAACAAATTACCATCAGAAGTAAAAAAAAGTAAATCAAGTCTCGATAAAATTATGTTTTTCTCATGAAATATATTTATATTTTAAAACAATTGTACATGATTGTTTGATATGCTGTCATGTTCTAAATGTATCCAAACAGTTACGCGCCACTGCACTACTTGGTCAATGAAGCCAAAACATAAAATATATGTAATTAAATCATGTTTTCAGAAGTTCCTGATCAATCTTGATCAATAGTAACGTACAGATTCTTTCATGGGCACATATTTAAGTTTGTGATACGTGTTCAACTCCGCAGCTCAATTTTGCCACTAGAGCTAAATATAGAATTATATCTAAAGGTAATGTTTCTAAACGTTTGTTTGTATTTTCAAATAATTTGACACATACGTTTGCTAAGTCGAAGTTTTAAAGGCATCTTGATTAAACTTACAAAGGTCTGTTGGTTCCAAATATACACAATCTTTTTACTGTTCAACTACTTGATGTGGCTTAGTGTGTGGTGTTGTTGTTGTTGTTATATAAAATTAGAAATGGACGATTGGCGGCGGTATAAACACGTAATATACTTATTCAGGCGTTGTTACAATAAAATTCTAAACGTAGGAGACTTGTGGATCCTGCAAACTGATACATGTACATCCATCGGCAAAGTACCAAAATCAAGCAAAAGGAGAGAGAGTTCTGCATTGTTTTCTTGTTGACAATGACAAGCGTTTAGATGTGATGCATTTATGCATAGTATCTGTTAAGTTAGTACATATGATTTGTAAGACTTTTTTCATGAGTTAAATCCCGCAACATCTTAATAACGTAAATTTATTCTAAAAAAACACTACCACCAATCTCTCTTTTTAATGAATATATTGGATTTATTTCAATTTATGGAATGTTTGTAACATTTACGTGTCAAGTGAATTTTTAATTGTATACTTAAAAACTAAATTACAATGGAAATGTCTTGACTAATTTTGTATTTGTAACAGTAAATTAGAAAACATTAATATTTGCCATATTTGCCTGCCTAATTAAGGGAGTTTCCCACTGTAAATCGGTATTTTTATTTTTTAGTTTTAAATAAGAAAATTAAAGTATTCGTAATGTGAATACAGAAATTGCGAGTTTATTTAATTTCAAACGAAGGCAGTTAGGGCGTAAATACGTGCTTTTACTTCTTACTATGAATACAAAATGATATCTTGGGCGTACACTGTAAATTATTTGTACAATGTATTTGTTCATGCAGTGAATCGTTCACAGGAAGAGAAATAATAATGCTGCCAGTTTGGTGCTTGAGCAAGAGAAATGATAAATGTCCCCTGTTTAGGGCAAACCCTACCATTCTTACAACGTTATACAGAGCTGTGCGTGCATACATTCTTATAAAAAAACACGTTTTATTTGTTAAGGTTATTCTTTATTTTCTAGCTGTCCAGTTAGTATTTTGGAACGAAAGGGCCTGCCAAAAAGAAACACACACACACACAAACAAACCTTACCCTTAGGTTAAAATATTGTCAAACATTTCGTCAATTTGTTTGACACACAAGCTTTTTAGCTGTCGGATTGAGACCTTACCAGCACAAATGAGCGTGAATGTATGTTAACTAAAATGATAATGTTTCTTAGCCTGGACTAGAAATGAACTCTGACCACTGATAACAATATTTACATTTTCGAGCTCTTCTACTCACCCATTGAACGGTTTTAGTAGTGACTAAATACCCTGGGTGAGATTTATTGCAAGCCAACACTTCGTATATGTCCATCTTGGTAAGTGCTACAAGTATTAAAAGTAAAGCTTCAAGCATGAAGTCGGTCATAATATCAGGTCACCGACTGACTGTGTATGTTATAAAAGAGGACAAATTAGACGAGAACCTTGTCATTTGAAAGCTTGTGTTATTGTATTCGGCCACAAACATATGTCAAATAAGTATTTGACAAAGGACTCTTACAAATAATTTTACTGAATCGATTTCAAAGCAAAACTGTATCTGTAGAATCTGGTTCACAGTATTATTTAAATTTCAATTCATAATTAGTTTCAAAATATGATTATGAACATGTTTTCTTTTAACAAAAAAAGAGCAGATGATACATTTCAGATACAATCACTTGAAAAATGGCCTCTTTAAAAACAAGACAACAAATTTGCAGGTTTCATTTTTATGTTTATAAAACATGGTACATGAAATACATTTAAAACTGTTCAATACTTGCTGTTGTGACGAGTTTCCTGTTTTTTTTTTAAGTGCGCTTAGTGCCCCGTGAATTATTGGTAACGTTAATCTCTCCTGTACAATAAGTATGATGTCAAATATTGTTTGTTATTGTGTTACAAAAGCCGTATTAAAACCATGTTATTCACATGCTCCTAATTTAAGTGTCGTATTTTAAAATGAAATTTTAGTTTCAATTGTATTTTTTTACATTACATTGTTTGGAAAATTCGACCCGATAACCTTCACGGTCGCTCAGACTTCGCCGATGATATTCCCAGAAAATGCAACTTAAACATATCCAGACGTACGTTTGTTCACTTTAAATAATATAACTCTCTGAAAGTTGAATTGTGCTTCAACATCAAGTTCTAAAATATGTATTCCCATTTGAGTAGTTCGTAAGGCCATCTCGCCCCAACAATGCATTATATGATAACACAGGGTAAGTCCCGGATATCTAGCCTTACTTTTTTCGAGATACACCCAGCTATGAGACGGCTTTTTATGGATGCTTTACGTTCCAACTGCATACGTTAGAAAAATGTACAAATTGAAACTCCATTTGAATCAGCACGAGTTCATTTTTGATATTACTACAATGTTCCTTACTTATGGCAATTAATCAATTGTCTTATACTAAAACTAATGAAAAAAACACACATGACAATATAGCCTTGGGACGAACAATGCGAAGTATGTCATAAGGGGTTTCAAAGCGGTATAGGGGCACCCACACTTTGAACTTGGCCATGATTTGTTTCAAATGGTTTTAGTATAAATACAATTCACCTCAAAGTTTCAAAATTGAAATCAAATAACGATTAAACAATAATATGGTTTACTTAAAATATAATATAATTAAACAGTCAAAAGTCAAACATTAACAAGATTAGAACCGTAACAATCAGAGACACGACGCAATTTCAAATATAAACTACATCTCGTGTAGAGTTAACACTTTTATAATATATATCACCGCACAGTTTAATAGTCAAACTCATCGTATTAATGCGTTTATTAATTCATGACTCTTCTAGATATGACATTGGCACAGTAAAGTCAATTCGATTTGTGAGCGATGCACTACAAAATAGTGTCCAGTATTGTGACTACCAACCAAACTCGCATTCTCTGAGCGATAATCAAGTCCGGAAAATATTGATTAACATCAACTGTACCTTAGCCATATAACAACCAAATGAGTCAAGTATATAACCAGAAAGTTTGAAAACAAACAAAAGTTGTTTATTCAAGCATAAAAACGTGCGTAATATATTTCAACAACATGTGAACATTCCAACACAAAACATATCCACATGTTGTTAGGATCTTTGGACTGCCTGGGCGATTGGCAATGGCTTATAACACACATACAACCTTTAACAGAACTGGCTACAAAACGCCTGAGCACACTATGTCATCAACAATTATAGACATCGTGGGTGTTCGAATATAATACTAATATCTAAATACTACTAAGTAAATGTTTTATGTATTTAAGTTTATCCGTCTCCAAATGCAGCTTGTAGTTATTAAACTATTATTTAACGACATTTAAGTTCTCTTTTCGTATAGTTTGTTAAGTAGTTTCGAAATAATGTACGAGGTGGTTTATATTAATAGCATCAACATGAGGCAGTGTACAGGATGGAACCGAAAATTGTTATGAAAATAAATCATATAATAAAATCAACAGGCTAGAAACATTGCCATTAACGTTATCAGAAAAAGGCTGTCCCAAAATATCCTTATAATACGGTCGTGAAGTAAGTGCTATTGTCTTAAAACGTGTTAAAACGTGATACTAAAAATGAATGTTATCGAGTGTGTATTTATTTAATTCATATTGTTGAACATTTGAGAGCATAACCATCCACAGTGCGGCAACAAGCGTTCGCAGTGGTATATTTACTTGTACGAGAGATGGTATTTACAAGTTCAATGTATTTGGATGCAGCTAGACGAACGGGCATTTTGTATTGGACTTGCTAAAAAACTCTCCGCCTTTGGCGACTCTGTACGGACATGTAAACAGTGGAAATGTAGTTGCTGCCAACACAGTCATAGTTCAGCTTAAATTGGGAGACACCGTAAAGGTTAAATCCAGAGAAGCATCTCCGGTTTACTTGTACAGTACTGGCCATAAAGAAAACTCATTTACGGGTGTGCAATTGGGATCCCAGTCACTGTGTAAGCTTGTTTATCTTTCTATTTTTATTATGCATATATTCAATAATGACGAGCCGATACACACGTTTAGAAAACAAACCTATTTCATTGGTTAAAGTATATGACGTCTACAGTGTCTAATGAGCTGTTTATATAGATTATCGCGAGCACGATTTCATCGCGTTCTCGGTCACTGCAAATCAACATCAAAACGTAATGGGAGACGCAATTGTTCAGTACCATACAAAGCTTTTGGACGATGCCGGTGATTTGGACCTGTCTTCAGGATTATTCACGGTACGTTCTAGTGGATACTACGTGCTTTACTTCTCTAGGTCTGTACCACGAAATGTTTAAGTTGTATGGTGTACAGTAATAAAACCCTTAATTGAAGTATAATTCATTTGTTTGAGCCAGTCAATAAACAGATACGACTCGTCTTTCGATATTCTTAATGATATGTTTTTTTAATTCTAAATTTAAATGCGAACGCCGTTTACTTGCTTGTGTGTACTGGTGCTTAGAACGGTCGATAATTTGCAAAGATACATTAACTCAGTGATTGGGATTACTTTTTAACCAGCGGTTTTCGGTAAACATACCCCATTTATTAATGTATTTCTCACCTACTGCAAATTGATGCTCATCAAGTCGAAAGTATGAAACACATATACTCACACATATTGTGTCATCGACGGACACTTTTAATTAAATTTAATATGTTGTATCCGGTGTGAAAAGTTATATAAACAATCCATAAAGAGTTTGTAGTAGGACGTCCAATTAAGAGGGGAAACAGCATAACATCAAATCAAAATAGCGAAATGTTTCGATGCTTGTTAGTTTCCCCGTAGAATTGGAAAGACATAAAATGTAACAGCATGAATAAATGCGTCAGTTAATTAACAATTTCGACCTCTTTATGTAAATGTCATTGATGCATTTGCTTTATGTAATCGATGTATTCTAATATATTCGTAACATAAAAAACGTGTATTACCAATTACCCATCCCATATCATGTACTTTCCTTCAGCACATCTATGCAAAACGAAGAGTTGTGGCTAGATCTGTGGGCGAACAAAGACCATGTGGAAAGATATGTCTGCTCAATTTACACCTTCGTTGACTTCGAATGGGCAAGTGCAGGTAACACTGTGATCGTGCATTTGTCATCAGGCGAACAGGTCGCGGTATTTTCTCGACCCGGCCACGTCAGTCGATTGTTTGGATCGTCTGACTACCAGTTCACTTCATTTGGTGGAGCACAGATCATATCGGACGAGGACTCAAACAACCCAAGTAAAACGATGAATTTGACAATTTAACGATGTAACTGTCTAGACTAGTTCTTGATGTAAACCAAAAGTCCATAGGTGGAGGATAAGTTATCTTTACCTTTTATTGATTTTAAACGACATTGATAGCAAATACACTCATATTATAAACAAATCCCATCGAATAAATACTGAAACATATTTTGAAAGCCTCTTTTCTTGTCAATCATTATTGTAAATGTAAAGCATGAATAGTTATTGCGATATAAATTTTGTTTATTGAAGACGCGGAACCAGTGGTGATTTTCTCCTACCGTTTTAATAGGACAAAACGTCATATTCAATAAAATATTTGTTGATCTGAAAAGAGCTTATAACAACAACACTGGTGTATTTGTTGTTCCCGTTACTGGCATTTATGAGTTCCACTACCATTGTTTGTCGATGGCAAATAACGCTTTGACCCTTGCATTGTGTAAAGGAAACAGGTAAATAAAATTTAGTTCTCTTGAAAAAACGAAGTAAATAGAATTTTATATTCGAATGAATGCATGAATTAATGAATGAATGTATATATGCATGATCAAACGAATTTATGAACAAAATGATAAATAAATAAATAATTCAATTAATAAATGAATAAATAAATAAATATATAAAACAAATTATATATATATAAATAATAANATATATAAATCCGTTTGTATCTTTTTTCAAAAGTTCTTCACTAATGCTTTAACGTGTAAAATATGTTGAATATTTGTCGAAAATATTTTTTGTCTGTGATAGTAGGTATATATACAAAAACAAACAGCTTGAGTGAAATAGATGCAATGAAAGGTTTGTATTTGTAGTGTTGTCAATGGGTTCAACAACATTCGCAACACAGTTCATGCTTTCTCCGCTGGCAACGCGGCCGTTCTGGAGCTCAAGGGTGGAGACACTATTTCTATAAGGTCACATGATTATCACAACGCCTACCTTCGTGGTGCTTCAGACGAGGTTTATTGCACATTCTCAGGACACAAGCTGCACTCATGAGGTCCAATCATTATTGGCTAAATTGCTGTTAACTGTAATCATATGATTCAATAAATGGTTACGGCAATATGATTGTTAAGTAATTTATTGAAAAAGGAATTAAGTGAAAACTCACTGTCTAAACAGATGCCCCAGTGTATACAAAAATTGAACTTTGGAAAACTCGTTTGTCAATTAATCTTTACCAAGCAAAATACACAAAACACATTTAAATAGCTAAAACAGTAACATAAGGTCCATATATTATAAATGCAATAGCTAGTGATGTCTCTCGACATAAATATAATATGTATATTGCATTTGTACCAATAATAATATATCAACAGCTGTATTTAACATACCAGACTTCAAACAATTCAACTAATTGATGTATTTATAACTACTTTGTTATAGTCCCTATGTGCACAGCGCTTTGAAATATAATTAACTCTAAACACAGTACGATGACTACATAAACTATATATCAATCCTTGTGGCGAAATATACACTTACAAATCAATGTCTGTACAAACAAAAGGATGTTTTTGTTTGCAAAACCCGATTAAAAAGTGTAAAAACAGCTGTTCAAAACGTATGTGTAAAACATCCAGTTCATCCACAATAGATACTCAGCAAAAGAAATAATCACACAATATGGCACAAGGCTAAGCTAGGACGCAAGCGCCAAAAGATTAACCATAAAAGTTATTTTCCGACTCGGTTGTACACGCATTAATTTTATATTGGAAAGAGCGTACCCTTCCACTCTTCAGTCATCAAGTAACACTAGAAGTTGTTATCGTGAACTTAGTTTTAATAATTTTCAATCCAAACCTCCTTCTCTAGTACCGACGTTAAAGGTAAATGAAATGTGTAAACTTTACCTTCGACGCATGCTCGCAATTTTAAGTGCATGGACACCAAAACTCATTAGTTTACCACTCCTTTTATTTCTTCCAAGATTTGAAAATAATTCACTGTTGACAAACTTGTCATCTTTCTACGTAAAATAAACGAAAAGCAAGTAGAACTGTCACCAGACTTTTTTATGTATTTTAAGTAATACTTTGCAAACGAAATATGTTGTCAATAATGGCCACTTGTGATTCTTCAATTCATTAAATATCAATACCCCACGTGTTTTTTCATTCATTAATTATCCAAGAGAAGATTAAGTACATTACATTGATTACTTATGTGTGTTCGTAATTTATCATTTGTCATGGGACATATTTGAATGGTATACGTTGCCTATGCCTGAACTTTCTATCTCAGTAAAATATCTACGGTATCGTGGTATTCTTTATGCAGTAAAGATATGAGCTACGTCATCCAAGATTTCGTAGTGATGACGTTTGTCTTTGATTTAATCTTGTTTAAACTTATAATCAATCTCTAGAATGTTTATGGGTAAGTTCGTGTTTGTGCTTGGGCGAAGTTTTTTTTTTTAATTTATGCAATCAATTCACATTACAAAGATATTGAACAGACGCTCGGGTCGGCTTATAGTTTCTAAAATCGTCAAACGGAATCTTTGTAAGAGGGAATATATATTTCGTTAGGCCTATGCACACGCTTGATCCCACCATTCTGGTTACGAGTTTGTTGGTTCATCTTCATTACTGGACCGCATATTATCTGCGGACGTCTTCAATAGTAGTTATTGTATTGTGTGCACAGCCTATTAATTTTGTGCAGATGATGCTTTATTTTGTTTGTAGTTTTGAGAAGATTGCACAGCGCAAAGATTTTAAATGAGTAAACTAATGATATCAGCATGGTTCCTCATCACAGTAGGTAGATTATATACCAGTAAGAGAATCACGTTTTATCGCTACGGCTTAAGAATAATTGGTTGCCCGTACGGTGTCTAGCGCTTTATGTACAATAGTATACAATTACTACTGCTATAGTACTATTCCTTTATTTCAATACAGGGCTGGTAACGATATATACATATTATAAGATATAATTTAAAATATATATAACACCACATATGCACAATTTTAACCACTTCTTTCGCTACACGTATCGATATTTTATGTAAAGTGTTGTTCAAATCTCGCATGTTGTTCTAGATAGATAAACCTCGCAAACTATGGTCAGGTAAAAAAAAGACGAATGAGTAACTTGTTCCTAGATAAAACCAGCACATGATTTCGCAATTTCGAAATAAACTACATTTACTACTAATGTTTAACATATAAAAACTCACATTCTTGGTAGTCTGATTTGCATTGACACAAACACCGATTGATATTAAAGCAAAGGCACATCGACCACATAAAATGCAATCTGTTTCCAATTCGGCACATCCATTGCAACAATTGTGTGAATTCGATTTTGTCTAATCGAAAAAAAAACGTTTACATTGAATATGTTACTTTTAAGGGCGGTATAAAATAGCATCAATCAGTTGAATACTAAATCATCGACTTACAGAATTCGAAGTTAAATCGAAGCATCGAGAGTTTATACCGGTTGAAAGGCTTTATAAACCACTCATTTAGCCCATACTTTAAAAGCAAACTCCACCATTTGAAAACGTTTTCGACCTGCATATTTAAAAGGTTTCTCTGCTGTCAAATAGACTAAATAGACAAGAATAGTACTAAGTGAATAACGTTGTCACGAAGAAGATAAGAATATTTCCATTACCGAATGCGATGACAAACTATTATTCCAATTGCAGCCTTCCACAATGGCTGTTTTAATTTTGATCTTCGCTCTAACAGCGCAAGGTAAATACCATTCATTTTGCTTATTTTGAAGGATTCAATCTTGAAAAACAAATTTCATCTGTATCTTGTTTATGCAAGTATACATATTCATATATTATATACGAATTTAATCTCAATTAAATTGTCAATTGATTATTATAAGTGTTCGCTTCTTTATATTGTATTACAATTGAGCTACAGCGTTAACATGTTTTACACAACTATGGTATTTGTGTCTAAATATCCAACATTTTCATTATACATTAACATATATCTTACCTTAGCCAAATTACGGTTGCCTACTCTCCTATAGATAAATTACCGTTCAATAGATTAAGCTTGCATTAACCAATCATGAGACTTTAAAATAGTGAAGGCTTCAATTGAATCCTAGCTTGGGATTGTATCTGGGGCATGTCTGGTAAATGTCAATGTCGCTGATACTAAACATATAAAACAATGCTATCAATACCTTAAGTTAAGGTTGAGGTATTGCATTCAAATTGTGTGTGTAGCTTACATTAAGACTTGGTATTGTATTCGAGTCTGGTCAGATAAAGGTCTAGATCAATGTTACTATATTAAACCGAAACTGCGCATTAATTTCCAGCACGTCGATGCAACATGAAGTCTTTGGCTGGAACTCTGGGTGAACAATATCTACGTCTGCTCCATTTATGCCTTCACTGATTTTGACTGGGCAACCGCTGGCAACTCGGCTATCTTGCACTTGCTCGCTGGAGACCAGGCTGCCGTGTTATCAAAATATGGACACGAACACCGGCTAATGGGGTCAGCTGAATATATGTTCACATCGTTTTCTGGGGCGCAGATAGTATCAGACGATGACCTTAGGAGCCCAGGTATCCAGTTATTGGTTAACATTTGAATCAGTATATTTAGGCTGCTTATTTCGATTCCTTTTCCTGCACCATTTTATAAACTGTGTGTTATATGCATGTACTGTGATTTTAAATAGTACTTGTCTTTCCCTTTAAGATACGGAGCCTGTTGTGATTTTCTCAGTAGGACTCACGAAAAACATTTCCTTAAATAACGGAAACGTTGTCGTATTTGACCGAGTCTTTGTTGATTTGAAGCGATCCTACAACATGTACACGGGCATGTTTGTGGTTCCCTCAACTGGATTATACGAATTTCATTACCACTGCATAGCGAGTAAAAATAACTACCTGACTCTTGCACTGGTCAAAGGAAATAGGTAAATGGAACAAACATATGGCATTTATTACTACCCAATTTAAATCATAATTATTTAAATGTCAATTGGAAAACGGCCTTTATCAATGTTGTAATTGAGGTTTCTTTATAACTACATTTAAACAGTAATGAATTTATGAATTCATTCATTCACTATGCATATGAATGACATCGTATGTTTTTGTGTTGATGTCAAAAATAAAGACATTAATCCACCATAGTGAAATTATAAAGGCAATGTAAACTATTGTGCTTCAGCGTGGTCAATGGCTTCAACCAAATTCGGAACCCGGTCCACACCTCCTATGCCGGCAACGCGGCTGTCTTCCAACTGACGGCTGGAGAAACCGTTTCAGTACAGGCTAAGACCAACTACGTCTACCTCGTAGGGACTTTAGACGGGGTCTTTTGTACATTCTCGGGTTACATGCTGCGTTCGACGGGCCCAAGCATCGGCTAGATGTTTGATCGTTGGCCTGTATAATACAATTGAATAAACTATTAAAAGCATCGATCTAGATGTGACATTTTCCTAGTTGAGTAAGATTTATTTATGAGTAATTATCGATTTTAAAAGTCTGAACACATAAAAGTCAGTGTGCATCTATATAAAAAGGATTGGCGTGAATGGTTACGAAGTGGAATAAATTTCATTATATTGCTATGAACAAAGTGATACCGTTACGCGCTCAAACACGTAGTCTAACATAACAGTTACCTTTAAAGACGGAAGCCATGAATACGGGTCTCCAGTATTGCACCATTATACAGTTTATATTGCGACTCAAGGAAATCAATACTCTGTTGGTTAATTGCCTCTGTTCGACATAATGTTTCAATTTGTAACTAGCTAACAGAGGAGCAAATGTAATGAAAACATTTGAAGTACAAGTGATGAATCGAATTAACATCTATTCGTTGAAATGGAAGAATCCCAACTACCTCCACCCGACACTCGTTCGTGTTTTCTTTCGTTACGGCTATGTTATTAACATCAACTACTGAAGTAACAGCCTTTAAGGAGAACAACAGTAACACTCAGTCATACGTTTTCACAATCATGAATTAAGAAAGAAAAAAAGAAATCACATTCTGCTCATATTTTAATAAGAGCTAGATATTGAATATATTCTAAAAAATATTTTTAATCCTTTACTCGACAGTTTTTGAGTCCAAGCACATTTTGGTTTGGACCATCTGACACGTAAGTGTGGTCGTGAAACAAACCAACGACTGAAACATTAGCAATCTGTATCCATTCCCATGAGAAGGCGTAGTTTTGATAATCTAAATAGAAAACAAACATCGCATTTGGACTAACATGTTGTTTTTAGAAGTTGACAATAATTTTCATAATCGAGTGTTGGGTTAACGAAAGGACAGTAATTGAGAAATACTTTTAGTCTCGTCAATAGCATTTACCGCTCCTTTATGTCCTATAAATAAGGATAACCATGCGGTTGTTGTAAGGATACGAATTCAACCTATCTGAACTATTCGAGTATTACTCCATTTCCTTAAGTGAACCAAATGTGGGCATGCTAAATTAGCGAACCTTGAATTAATTGTATGAATATAATGGTGCGTAGATTTAAATTTACCGCTTTATTCCGCCATAAATCACAATAACTCATTTACACATTTTCATTTCTTTTACTAATTGAGAAATAATTATAACAAAGAAAAGGGGTGCCCTGTGTCGGTAAGAGAACACAGTGTGAATATGTTTCCAATCTGAATACTAAATAAGAAGAAAACAAAACGTCACTTACATCAAAATAGTATTGGAACAAAAGTATTTATAACAAAGCATAAACATAAATAAATAAAGTAATCATAACTCCTCCCATGGCTGCCATATAAAATTGTATGCTTGTAAATAAAGTGATATTCATAGAATTAGTACCTGACATATATTCAAACAACATACCGTTTGCAAAAAATATATTAAGCAATCTCTTTTTGAAGAGTCTCTGTAACATTTATATCAAAATCGTTAACATAACAACATATACTTGCAATGCAATAAATAATATACAACAAAGAGGACATATGTCCATATCTAGTGAGACTCGTTTTTTAGCTATTTAGATGAATTACAAGTTGTACATTATATGTTAAGAAAATTTGAACAACTTATTTTTAAAATGATAGTTTTGTCTTAAATAATATTTTCACATACTTAAGTATCATCGATTGAGAGTGTTTTTAAACGATAGTTTACTTTGTGAGATAAGTGTGCTGTCTTGAACTAAATTCTTACAAAACTTAAAATCATCGATTGAGAAGAATGGCATATATCATAATGTGTAGCAATGTCTTTATTACAAGAAACCAAATAAATTAAAAGGCCGCTGTGTTATTACAAATCAATTGTGTTCGTACTTAACCATGCAACTGTATACATGTATATACCGAGATAGAAGAACCATATAAGAACTTGTATTCCGTTTTCATCTCATTCTAATATGTAAATATTATAAATATTTGTTTGAAATAATGTTTATAATAATCCAATTTTTGCAATGAAAGAACAACCAACTTATTAGTCCATGCACGCATATTCAATGCACCAATACCGATACTTTATCATGAGTGGCAAATATTAATTTGCTTAATAATATATCCCGGAACTGATTGTAGTATATATGTTAAGATTTTTTTTGTATTAAAATGTTGAAATGATTTTAAAACAATAAAGTGGCGAGATTAATCGAATATATGACATGTTCCGAGTTGGAGAAAGTTTATGCGGTTGGGGCCATAAAAGTAAGTAGTTCTCGGTAAAGCATGCAGTTCTTTTTTCTCTAAGCCTCACCAGACAACCATTACCCATCTCGGCACCAGGAATGTATTTTCTACATATTATACAGTATATAATATAACAGTTCATAGTTTTGCGTGATTCAATAGCTGTGATACGTGGAGACCGTCTTAATTTACCCCCCTATAGTTATGTCTAATTGTTTTACTTATTACCGTGATTTTTAAAAAGCACAATGGTACATGGCGAGAAACACAACCGCCTGTCGAGTCGTAATGTGTGTAGCCCTCGTGAGTCTATTAGAATAGTCTCAAGAATGACTGGTTAATTATTGACGGGAACAAAAAAACTCCTTAGCACTAAACAACTAGCGTGTCGTATATTAAATGTATTTGTTAATGTTTTCGCTCACGTCCGTCATGTACTCAAATAGGGCCGTCTAATTTAGTTGGTAGAGTGCTCGAATACAAATCATAGGATTGTAAATTCGATTCCCGACCCGACCACAGAAACATGTATGGATATTGCAATTCTTCTCCTGCCTCATACTCAGGTAGGGCAGTTGTCAGTCACTGACTAAAGTATGTGCACTCTGCAGTTGGTTACGGGGAATTAGC